>JAOTON010000035.1:600000-772620 GCA_034440635.1 Lepas anatifera
GCAGACCCTAAACTTATCTGAGGCCCCTGCACAGTAATAGGACCCCTGCCCTGAAATTGGGTTATAAGCTTTGATTTAAACCATGAACTGTTCTGCAACCCCATATATGCCGACAAGGGGCCCCTGGATGATCCGGACCCTTAAGCTTATCTGGTCATCAGAGCTAATATGGGCCTCTGTGCTGAACTGAGGGCCCCTGAGATGGTCTGGGACCCCCTATAAGGATTTACAGCCACTGACCTAGCGGCCGTGAGCCTGAATGGGCCTCTTGAGATGTTCTGACAGTAGCGTAGCCAGGGGAGGGGGTTCCCTGGGGTCCACAGATCCCCTGGGCTGACCTTATGCACTAAAAACACGAACATTGATCTCAGGGGCCCCTGAGCTTGGTCTCGGGGGGCCTTCTGAGCTTAGTCTCAGGAGACCCCGATAGTCGGTATCGAGGGCTCCACGCTCCAGAGTGCCGAATACGCTGATGTATTGATGTATTGACCTTGGGGGACCCCTGTGCTCACTCTCAGGGGATCCCGAGCTTGGCCTCAGGGCCCCCAAGCTTGGTCTTAGGGGCCCGAGCTTTGTATCTGGGGGCCCTCCGAGCTAAGTCTCAGGGAGCTCCCGAGGTTGGTCTCAGGGGCACTTCGAGTTTGGTCTCAGGGCCCTGAGCTTGGTCTCAGGGGCCCCTCGAGCTTGGCGTCAGGGAGCCCTCCGGCTTGGTCTGATAACCCCGAGCTTGGTCTCAGGGATGCCCAAGTTGGTCTCAGGCCCCTCTCCCCGAGCTTAGTGTCAGGGGCCTGAGCTTGGTCTCAGGGCCCCGAGCTTAGTCTCAGAGGCCCCGAGCTTGGTCTCAGGGGCCCCCGAGCTTGGTGTCAGGGACCCTCCGAGCTTTGTCTCAGGGGTGCCCCCAAGCTTGGTCTCAGGCCCTCCTCTCCCCGAGCTTAGTATCAGGGGGCTCTCGAACTTGGTCTTAGGGGGGCATCCGAGGGCATCTGATGCATAAGGCTGGCCGTATGCACTGGAAAACACGTGCATTGGTCTCGGGGGCCCCTGATCTTGGTCTCAGGGCCCCCGAACTTGGTCTCAGCGCCCCCAAGCTTTGTCTCAGGGGCCCCGAGCTCGGACTCACGGACCTTTCGATTTTGGTCTCAGGGCGTGCCAGAGCTTGGTCTCAGGGCCCCCGAGCGTGGTCTCAGGGGACCCCTGAACTTGGACTCAGGGGCCCTGAGCTTATTCTCACGGGCCTTCCGAGCTTGGTCTCAGGGGTCCCCGATCATCGATATCGAGGGCTCTGGAATACCGAACATTGATCTCGAGGGCCCTTAAGCTTGGTCTCAGGGGCCCCGAGCTTGACCTCTGGGGACAACCAAGCTTGGTCTCAGGGGGGCAAGCTTGGTCTCATGGGCCTTTCGATGTTTGGTCTCATGGGCCTTTCGATCTTGGTCTCACGGGGTCTCGAGCTTGGTCTTAGGGAACCCTCGAGCTTGGTGTCGGGGGGCCCTCGATGGTCTCAGGGAGCATCCGAGCTTGGTCTCAGGGTCCCTTCGAGCTTGGTCTCAGGGGCCCCCGAGCTTGGTCTCAGGGGTTCAGGGCCCCCCTTGGGGTGCCCCCGACTATTGAAATCGAGGGACTCATGAGTGAGGCACGAGCATTGGCCTCATGAGACTCAGAGTTTGGTCTCAGGGGCCCCAGGCCTGGGTTCAGGACCCCCGAGTATCGGAATCGAGGGGCTCCAGAGTAATAAGCATTAGTCTCGAGGGGGGGCTCGAAATATTGATCTTGAGGGCCCCGGAACATCGGTGTCGAGTTACTCCTGAGAAAAGCGCGAGCATGGTCCTACGGGTGCCCCTTGAGCCTGAAGTGGGACCCCGAGCTTGGTCTTAGGATCCCCCGGGCATCAGTATCAAGGGGCTCCAGAGTATTGGTCTGGGGAGAGCAATTATTTTAGGGGCCTCCAAATGGTGATTTCTGAGGGCCCCCCGAAAGTGTGGATGCAGTGGTGTAGCCAAGGGGGCCCTAGGCGTCCGCAGACCCTCCCTTGGGCCAATCTGAACCACTGCAAAGAGTTCTCTGATCACAGGGCCCCCAGAGTCAATCTCAGGGGGCCCCTGAAGGTTCGTTCTCAGCGCGTCCCGAGTCGGCCTCAAGGCCCCGCCCTGAGAGTCGGTCTCAATACCCCCAAAAGTATATTTCGGGGCCCCAGAGGGTTGGTCTCAGGGGGCCCCAAAAGTCGGTGTCAGTGGCCCCGGGAGTCTGTCTCAGGGGAGGGGGGCCGAGATAGTCTCAGGGGCCCCCAGAGAGTGATTCTCAGCGCTCCGCAAAAGTCTATTTCAGGGGAGCCCTGAGATTCAGCCTCAGAGAACCCCAAGAATCTGTCTTAGGGGACCCTGAGATTTGGTCTCGGGGGTCCCCCTGAGAGTCTGTCTCAGAGAACCCAAAGAGTCAGTCTCAGAGCACCCCAAGAGTCGGTGCAGTGGGCCCTCATAGTCTCACGGGCTTCTCTCTCAGGAGTCAATATTTACTTTCAGGTGGCCCCGCGAGTTAATCCGGGGGTCCGAGAGTTAGTCTAATTTGATCCGCAGAGTGCAGGTTTCAGGGGGCCACAGAGGGATAATTTTGGGAGCCCTCGAGATTTAGCCTCAGGCTGTGCCCCCTCCCCCAAGTTTTGGTATAAGCGGGCCCGAGAGTCAATCTCAGGGAGCACCCAAAAGTTAGTGTCAGAGGGCTCTCGGGTGTCAGTCTCAGGGACATCCGAGAGTTAATTTCGGGGTTCTGAGAGTAATTCCCAGAGGTGCTCCCGAGTTTTGGTCTCACGGACCCCGAGTCAGCCTTAGCCCCGGGAGAGCTAATCTGGAGCCTCCGAGAGTCAGTCTCAGGAACGCCAAAGACTCAGTCTCAGGGCTAAGCTGGGGGCCGTGAGCTTGAATGGAGTCCCCTGAGCTGGTATGAGAGGGGACCCTATATCAGCCGATCTGGGCCCCTGAGCTGAGCTAGCCTGTGCTGAACAAGAGCCCTGAGTTGGTCTGGGGCCCCTGAACTGTTCTATTCATTGAGCTAAGCTGGGATCCGTGAGCTTGAACAAGCCCCTTGAGCTGTTTTGAGACCCCATAAGTCGACCTGGGGACCTCCGAGCTGAATCGGGCCCCTAAGCTAATCTGGCACACTGTGCGAATCTGGGGCTCCCCTGTGATGAGCTCCTAGGGGTCCTGTGCTTATGTAGGGTCCCTTGATAAGCTGGTCCCGGGGCTAATGCACTGGTCTGGGCCCTTGAGCTGACTGATCTGGGTTCCTGAGCCATGGTCTGGACCTTAGGGCCCTCCGAGATAATTTGGCGTCCCCTGGGCGGCATATGCGTAGGAACCGGGGGTCAGGGGATACTGCCCCCCTTTTTTAAGGTGGGCCCCCGCAACGAATATACAAATATCAGCAACTGTAATATAGAACAAGAAACCCTAAACGGGCCCGATAGCTTGTCTTGGAATGTTTAAGTTCGATAGTACGCTGCCTGCAAGCCCCTGGAGGAGGAGCGCTTCGTAAAAAAGTCAAGGCACCTACTACCCGAGTTTTTCCAAACGAGTCCCGAGAACTGGGCCCAATCAAACTCCATCCCATATCAATCCCAACACAAAGCATGAATCGGACAGGAACCCCGCACCAAATGCCGAGCAACAGCGTCCCTGAGTGATCGAAAGGCGCGACGTCTTTCGATGCCAGGATTACATGGCGTCGCCAACTCTTTCCCTGTTGGAGGGGTTTCTTGGGAGTCAAATTGCTCCTTGCACAAGGAATCTGCCGTGCCTTAAACCCGGGTTGGTTGCGGGGAAAGCAAAGTTACTAACCACTACAACACCATGCCCACACCTCCTCGGCATCACAAAGCTGGCCATCAAGTACCTACGTTGCACTTGCAGTCATGCCGGATCTCTGCATTTTAGGTATTGAAGTATAGCTAGGCGTCTTTATTGTGATCAGCCTTTACCTAAATTAATATCTAATGATGGAAAGAGGGGATCCGTAATAACCTAAATGAATTTTCCCATTTTTGTCATTAAATAAGCAAATAAAAGTTGAGTAGGCATAGCGAAGTGAGGCTATTTGGTATCAAAGCATTCGCTGTAGTTTTCTAAACAGTTTCTAATGTTGTAAATGTGATGAAAGGGGCTTAAACATCTGTAAATATAAGAAAACGCGCTCGTGGTGAAAAATGATTGAAATCCTCCAAAAGAGCTTAACAATGTATTTCGTATTTGAAAAGAATCTAGGACAAAACAAAAAAATGTTTTTTTGGCGTTTTACTATGATTTATTATATCATAATAGGTACAACTCGAAAAAATAGGGCAACATTTATTTTCTCAATTTTCCATGTATTGACATCTTAGTGTGCATGCATGCCTTATTGACACCAAACGAGCTAACTAAAAAAAATTATAAGTATGGGCCCCCGTGGACTGGGCCCCCCTTGAGGTGGGCCCCCTCTAAGGTTGGCCCCCCACTTTTCAAACCGTTCCTACGCCCCTGATTATTATATAAAACTATTATTATTTCTCTCTCTCTCTCTTTGCTCAACCAACTTCTAGTACAGCCGCAGATTTTGCCCATTTCATGAAGCCTGGCCTAAGGTTAAAAGTGTCATTTTTAGCTATATGTTCTGCTTCTGTAGCTTTCCTATTATCTTTGTTTTTACAAACTGCTATAGTTTTACTCTATCCCAGTTTGGTAGGTGATTTGTTTTCATGGAATGTATGAAAAATGCACTGAATTCTGAGTTATTTCCAAGGTCTCTTCTATGTTCTTTTAATCTTGTTTTTAGACCCATTCCTGTTTCACCTATGTACGATTTCGTACACGACCCGCACAGCACCTGGTACACTACACTTTTTGGTTCTGAGTCATCTGATCTTTCTTTTTCGCTAAGATGCTACTAAGTTTTTTACCGGAACAAAATGTTACTCTGCAACCCGTTTCTTCAAGTTTGTTTGCAATAATTTCAGCTGGTTTGGAGTAAGGTATCGTAACACATCGTATCTGTTCCTTTTTGTTGGATTTCGCGGATCGTTTTCTTATATCTAGAGCTTTCTTTTTCATATTTATCAGAAATCCTCTCGGATATTTTAGCTTCGTGAACGAGGTCATAATATGTTCTGTCTGTCATCTGTTATCTGTCTGTCAACCACTGTTATACAATTGTCTGACATGAACATCGAAACCAACATCACAGAGAGACAAGAATTCGTCACCAGAAAAAAGATATCCAGCAGTTTCAATCGCTTAAAATTCCTTCAAGACTGTATCATTGAACAAGTTTTACCAAAATCAGCTCCTCAACAACTTAAAAGAAAAGATCATCCCTTTAGTGCTTCTGCACGTTCTTTCCTCGAAGAAGCATGTGCTGAAATAAAAGACAAGATATATGTTCTAAAAGACGAACTAAAGGGAATACAATTGTCGATATCATTACGAACAAAGCTCAACAAATTCAAAGACAAACAAAAAGCGAAACTCAAACAAAAACTGAAGGATCTGTGCGATGCTAGTCCATGGAAAGAAGCCGGGAACGTTGACATAGTTACAAATTTATCAACACGGTCACTCAGTAATTATGAAAAAGAAGCGTTATCTCTTGGTTTCAAGTTTGATACAGGCAGAGACAAAGATCATTATGTAGATCATGTCCGTAGGAACTACAAATATTACGAGGATGATATAGAGAAGGGATTTATACAAGGCATTCTGTTATGCTGTAAGGCTCTAACGGACAAAGAACCTGATAAACTACCTAGAAGATACATGAACGCGTTGAAGAGCCTTGCCAATGACCGGTCAATAATCATTACTCAAGCGGATAAAGGAGGAGGAGTTGTGATATTGGATAAGGCTGCATACATAAACAAAATGAAGAATCTCTTACAAGACACAGATACCTATGAGAAAAAAGCTTCTGGATTTATTGAAAAACTCAGTAAGAAATTCAACCAAGAAACAAGAAAACTGTTACAAAAGCCTGAAAAGGGAAAACAACTCCTTCACCTTCTGGAAGAGGCTCCTACCGCACCACGAATGCGCAGTCTTCCAAAGCTGCACAAAACAAATATACCGATGCGTCCCATTACGTCAGGGATTGGCAGTGCTCCTCATCGTATCGCCAAAGTATTAGCAAGACCCCTATCAAGCTCGTTGGGTGCCGTCAGCGACGCACACCTCCAGAATACTGATGACCTCATGATGAAAATTAAGGACATCGACTTCTCAGATAAGTTTCTAGCCAGTTTTGATGTTAAATCATTATTTACGAACGTTTCAGTAGAGGGGGCAATGAAAGCTATCGAATCCGTAACAAAGAACATGAACCCTGACCAGCTGCCCTTACCAAAACAAGACTATTTAAAATTGCTAAAAATGTGCATGAATTTTGGTGGTTTCACTTTCAACTCGGATGAGTACTTTCAACACAGTGGTCTTGCGATGGGTTCACCGTTAAGCCCAGTTGCTGCATGCCTATACATGGAATGGCTTGAAAAACATCATTACCTAGAGATAATGGGGTCAAATGTGATCTGGGCTCGATATGTCGATGACATATTAGTTGTAGTCCCCAATGATATGGACTTAGAAACTAAACTCAATCAACTAAACTCAGTTGATCCGAAAATCCAGTTCACCATTGAAAAAGAACATCAGAGAACTCTAGCTTTCCTTGACACAGAGATTGTTAGGAGTGCCGAAGTTAAATTCAAAGTATATCGAAAGCCAACGAACAAGGAATGCTATGTACATTATTACTCAGGTCACAGTGATAGGGTGAAGCGAGGAGTAGTATTAGGATTTTTTCTTAGGGCCTTCCGTATTTGTAGTGATGAATACCTGCAAGAAGAGATAGAACATATTATGACCTCGTTCACGAAGCTAAAATATCCGAGAGGATTTCTGATAAATATGAAAAAGAAAGCTCTAGATATAAGAAAACGATCCGCGAAATCCAACAAAAGGAACAGATACGATGTGTTACGATACCTTACTCCAAACCAGCTGAAATTATTGCAAACAAACTTGAAGAAACGGGTTGCAAAGTAGCATTTTGTTCCGGTAAAAAACTTAGTAGCATCTTAGCGAAAAAGAAAGATCAGATGACTCAGAACCAAAAAGTGTAGTGTACCAGGTGCCGTGCGGGTCGTGTACGAAATCGTATATAGGTGAAACAGGACGGGGTCTAAAAACAAGATTAAAAGAACATAGAAGAGACCTTCGAAACAACTCAGAATTCAGTGCATTTGTCATACATTCCATGAAAACAAATCATCTACCAAACTGGGATAGAGCTAAAATTATAGCAGTTTGTAAAAGCAAAGATAATAGGAAAGCTACAGAAGCAGCACATATGTATAGCTAAAAATGATACTTTTAATCTTAGGCCAGGCTTCATGAAATGGGCAAAATCTGCGGCTGTATAAGGAAACAACAACAAACTAGCAACAGGACGTCACCCGGGAGATCAAAAGCGGAACACTGTAGTCCAATTATTAGGCTTAAAGATAGCAAGTCGGACAATTGCGATTGGAGGGCCGTACACAGCGGCTTCTGGGTACCGGGAGGCCGGGTGGTGGTGATACCGGAAGGATGTGATATGGAAATGGCTCATGTTAAAAAAATACAGTGATGTTAATGCCATTAAATACCTACTCAGCTCACCGCCCCGTGCACCCTTTGGCTTACCTCGGATCATCCTTCTTCACACAGCAAAACTTCTTATCTCTCTGCCTCAATCACCTAATCATGTTAGCGTCTTGAGCTTTTACATAGTGTTGCATACGCATAAAATGCCAGCTGGCACTGTGTCACATGTACGTAGTGTGCTGTATTGCCAAAAAGTGTGTGCCAATTGAAAAGTCTTGAAAAGCAGCATATGTACCCGAGTTCGAAAAATACTGATGACCCAAAGCCTGTGACTAGAATTTACCCACCAAACATATTTACATTCCGAACTCATTTAACCCGCGCCACCTTCCGGCGCCACCACCGGGGGTCCGGCGCCACCTTCGCCCCACCGGGGGCCATCGATGGCCCCCTCTAACTCCGAAAATATGGGCGTTAGCGCAAATCTGCAAAGTGAAATAGAAAGCTCGCGTGAATTCAGTAAGAAATTACTCCACATGTTTTAGTGCTCAGGTCAATGGTTTGACCTCCAGAGGTCAAATTAGGTCAAGATCGGCTATTTTCACTCAAATATGCAATGATTAAGCAAACTGGGCACAACTCTTATGTCATTAGAGCTATTGAGGCCTGGTAAATTACATTTGATAGAAAATTGCCAGTACTTTTTCCGCTATGTGGAACGTAAAGACCTCCCGCCAGTGGTTTGACCTCCAGAGGTCACCTCGTGACCTAATATGACCTGAGGTTACTAAAGGTCAAAAAGTGACCTTGCCGTATATCAAATGAAAGCCAGTGACAAGACAAACACGATGGTGTTTGTTTCACCGCTCTAGCTTAATTAGGTCAAAAGTTATTCTCAAAATACTGTTTTTGACCTCTGGTGACCTTGGCTGACCTTGGAAAAGTCAAAGGGCAAATATGACCCCTGGGATCCGTGAAAAGGTGTCCAAAAACGCTGTTCTAAGCAGTCTGAGTATTTGAAATCATTTTTGTTACTTTTATATCATGAAACAGCTTTTCCCCATGCTTTTCCAATGGGAGAGGTCGCCTCGTGACCTGACCTCAGGGCACGAAATCGAAAAATCCCGGATATACACCTTGTAGACCCTGGAGGGGTCATGAAGTGTAAGAAGTTTAAAATTGATCGACTTTGAAATGTAGCTCTTACAGAGCTCTAAAGTTGAAGTGAGGTGACCTTGGTTGACCTCGTCTGGTGACCTGACCTTGGGTGACCCGGGGTAAAAAATTTCAGGGATGATGGGAAAATGATGCAGTGAGAGGTAGAGTCTTCAACCGCGGTGCTGTGCCTCCTCGTTTTTCTGCTATCCCGGAAAAACCTTAGGGGGCCATCGATGGCCCCCCTGGGGCGAGGGTCAATGAATTCATGTTTTCGGAGTGCTATCGACACCGCACACTGCACAAACACCTAACCCATATATCCACCTACGTGTACAAGACGTTTCCTACACCTGTACCCCTTCTCAGTACAACAACAGGCACAACCACCACCACTCTCAACACCATTCATGTAGCTTTTATAATCCACTACGCGACCCCTTCCAACCGAGGCTTGAACTCGGCGTCAGCGATGCCCAGCGTGACCTCTGTAACCTCTGTGCCCGCAGGCAAGCGGCAGCCATTGGATGGCGGCCGCTGTTTGGTAGAGGCGAGTTCACTTGTATTGCGAGAAATTTAGCGGGAATTTCTCCACGAAAATTGTAGAGCTTAAACCATGAACCAGGAGATGAATTAATATCATTTTTCAAACATTCCTAGCCGTAATTTGCGCTCTATTGGCTTGATGATCTGATCCGCCATCCGAGGCTGCTCTTCGGTACATGCGAAACAGCGGCAGAATCAGCACAGGCTAGCCGGCGGCCGAGTTTGCTGAAGTCAGGAGTGTTCATTGGGTTTCTGCTTAATGGAGAGGAGTGGGGCCCGGCCCGAAGGTATCCTAGGGAAGGAGGAGAGGCGTGCATAAAACTTAGAGTTAACACGCGCATTGACGGGGGCCTGAGCCACCTTCGCATTGACGGGGGCGGGCGGGTACCCGCCCCCTAAAATCTCGAGAACCACGGTAGGTAGCGAAAAACGGTAAACGGCGTTGGGTTGCCCATCCACTTCTCCATCGAAAACATTTGAATCATTTTTTTGTCAGGTCACATTTAAGGTCACGAGAGGTCAAAAACAGCCGTCATAGGGATAACATGTAAATTCAGTTTTTCGGCCATTTCATCTGAACAAGTAAAGATAGAGCAAAACGACTTAAACCATATGAATCCTCTCAGCAAGCCGAATTGAATGATATATAATTTGACCTTGCTAGATCAAATCAAGGGTTTGACCTGACCTGAGGTCAGGTCAGGGTCAAATTATATAAAATGCATATCATTAGAACTGCAAAGCCCAAGCGAGTCTAATGAAGCTAAAATAAATGCTCTATCACCATCCGTTACTGAGTTATTCCGTAAGAACCATTTTTCCCATGTATTTCCAATGGAGAGGTCATGCCCCGTACCTGACCTTAGGTCATCGATATCAAAAATACCGGAATATATTTTAGAGAACTCGGCGGGGCCATTATGTGATATGAGTTTCAATCGGATAAGTTCACCCTGCTTCGACTTATGCTATCTTAAACTTTTTTGAGGTCTGGTCACTTGACCTGTACTGGTGACCTGACCTTGGATGACCTAACCTTAAAATTTTCACAGAAAATGTAAAAATGATGAGGAAAAAGGTATGCCAAGTACGGCGGCGCTACGCACCGCCGTTTTTCTGCTGTCTCCGAAAAACCCGAGGGGGGCGGGTACCCGCCCCCCGTCAATGCGCGTGTTAACCGTCGGACCAGTAGAGAGAGATGAGTAATAGAGAGCGCTGCCGAAGTACAGCCAGATAATAAACCAGAGCACGTGCTGCTTTGCTCCACCATCCTCCTAATTGTGGGTTTCGGGCGCTGCGACATCTTGGGGCCTATGGTGCCCAGTGCTTTGCTCCGTGTTGGTTGGTGAAAAGACAACATTTTATTCGGGACTGAAAACATTGTCGATGTTTCAGCGTATATCACCTTTCCGATATCATACCGCACAAAAACTATACAAGACCCAAAAGCCATAGGCGACGAATGTCCTGGGGAGGCACTCAATAGATCCAGCATACTAACGTGGATGTTCAAATATCATTCGGGGCGCCCAAATTCGAAAACGGTGAATTACGGCAGCGCTAAAAGGAATGTGGCACATTTATAACGTGATTTTAAATTAGATGCCCAGGTGGTAAAGCATGCCGGAAAACCCGGTCCTCAATATATCATTTGTCTTGGAATTCAAAGTTTCTGTAGAGAAAAGCTAAAAACCTACCTGAAGTGTACCCAAAATGTATCCAAAGCAGCCGGCCACAGTTTTCAGCTGTTGGTGTGACGACACATGATGACGTCACGGTGAGTTACCAGCCAAATGAAGCCCTTGAAGCCTATTGAATACGACAGCAGTTTCCAGATCATGACGTCATCCACAGGCAGAGGTTTATTTCTTACTCTTAAGGAGCATTTTAAAAATCAAAATATTGATCTTATTGTAAATTTGTTAGAGAAATCCTGGACGTTTTCGTGAATTTCGGCTAAAAATATCCCTATTTACACTAAACTCCAGGATTCAGCCAAGGTGCCACATTCCCTTTAAGAGTTGTATTATAAAGACCGTTTTCAAAATACTTCAGCCCCCTTAAATGCATGAAACCATGTTGCTCTGCCGAATTTGAAAGAAATAAGGGGTGACTGGGCACCCCACATCCAGAGATAGAAATCCACAGCCCATCCCTGTAGGTAATTTCAAGGTTCCAGTAAGCTGGGCGCTAAACATATACCTACCTAGAAAACATGCTCCTAATGCATACAATATCTGGTAAAGAATATAAAATAAGTGACAGTGGAGAAATTATATACCCACCAGCAGTGGCGAATCCAGGACTTCTATTGAGGGGGGAGTAGGGGACTTGAGCCTCCCTCACCATTGACTCAGATCAGCCTCCGCCTATGCATTTAGGCACTCGACATTTCGGGGGGTGGTGGCTTGAGCCCCCTGGTCCCCTCTTGTATCCCACTGCCCACCAGTCTTTTAGAGCTTCCTGTCCAGTGGGAAGGCTCATCATGGACGCTACTGGACGCCAGTACATACATAAACGCTATTGACCAAAGTAGTTGCAGCATGCAAGGACTGTCATTATTATGATAATGAGGTTCCTGACCGTTTTGAGGGTCATGCCCGAGAGGTTTCCTAATCGATTGGCACAAACTGTGTTGCCGATCGTTCGGGCTGTTTCACATATATTATTTGTCCATGTGTGCTCCGGTGAAAAGTTGCCAGTAGATTTGGGGTAATATTATCCATGAATCGTCTTAATCTAAGCCAGAGTAGGTGCAGAAACAAGCGCATTGTTATTTGAGACACAGGACCTCAGACCGCTCGATACCACACACGGAACTGCGTTCAGTCTTACTTGTATTTGAGACACTGTATTCTTTATTAAACACTTCATAAATGCAAGCATTTAGGAAGTGGGGTCCTATCAATAGACCATAACTAAATTTTTTTCAAGAAACATTAACACATGCTCTGAAAAATATTCCCATGAATTTCGAATAATTTTAGGGATATACGGCACAAACTATGTATAAAAAGGCTGGAGCTCTCTTCTCAACCCAGGGGGACCTGGCTGAGTTAACGCTGGCAAGGTAATACAAGCCCTATACAAAGTCTATGGGAGACTCAAAATCCAGAGGAGTCCTGATCCTCCAACCTCCCCCGTTTTCAGACCTTATGGAAATACTGTTAGCGTCTTCATCGACTACTGTCGAGGACTTAACGAACGAAAATGTTGGGTCAGCTAAATCAGCTAAATAACCTTTGTGGTTTCAGAACAGAGTGCTTTCACCCGCCCCCAAAGATCACAGAAGTGCTATACTGCTGGGGGCTCACTCTGGTATCAAGTGTGGGAGGGGCATTTTTTTTACTGCTGCCAACAGCCTTTAAGTCCCTTTCACTTTCTGCCATTAAGTCCTGTGTCATATCTTAGCGACAGGATGATTTGAAGGACAACAACAACACAAATTTTTCTTAGCCCTTGCCCCGGTGGCAGGTACGAGCCACCTTCGACCTGATGGCGGGCTAAAAGACCCCACGATCTCAAAACTAAGAGAGCTAGAAAAAGTGCAAAAGTCAAACGAAAGCTCTTCAAAATGAGATCGAAAACAATTTGGTATTTTTTCGTCAGGTCAATGTCAAGGTCACCAGAGGTCAAAATAAGTCAAAATCGCTAATATGAGGTGTACTAAGAAACATAATATATCTCAGAAAATATGATAGCTGGAAACATTATCTGAACACTATTCGAAAGCTCTTGAGTTACTATTTCACCACAGTAGCAATGATTTTCGGGTCAGGTCAAAGCCTAGGAAGCTGCAGGTCACTGAACATTGGGGTGTGCTTGGGAATGTCCATAGCCACCCATGCATAAGGGCGTTTACTTTTTCGCTAATAACTTCCAAACCAAGAATTGGGAAGGTGTCGGTACCATCCAAACCAAGACAGATACAGTCATAGTTGATGCACCATTGCAATCTTCTCGTCAATACAAATCAATGCAATATATAATATTGCTGAGCCATGTCAATTTAAAATTTAACCTGACTCATGTCAACGGTTTGACCCAACTTGACCTGGTATAGTCATGATGTTATCATTTGACTTTCGTGACCATACAAACACTTTGTGACAAATAAAGTTTTATCTTTGTTTATTCAAAATTTATAGAGTAAAACACAAAAATGCTTATTTGACCCTAGGTGTTTCAAGGTCAAGTGAAAATTTTGTCGCTTCAGAAATGGGCTAAGAGCATTTCGTAACCGATGTTTGAAGTTGATTCCATCCATACTTACTGAGAAAAGCTCATTTCGTGATTTTCCCTAAATATTTACAATGGGGATGTCATGCCCTGCACGTGACCTTAGGTCACCAATATAAGAATCCCAGAACATATATTGTAGCTCCTCGTGGGTCCAATATGTGGTATGAGTTTCATCTTGATCCATTAATCCTCCTTTTAGTTATGCATTCCTAAGCATTTTTTAGTTGAGGTCACTTCACCTAGCCTGGTGACCTGAACTGATATGACCTTGAGCTAAAATTTCATGAAAGATGTAAAAATGATGAAAAAAGAGCTAGACTAAGTTTGGCGGCGCTGCGCGCCGCCATTTTTTTGTCCCTCCGGAAAGTCCTGAGGGGGGTTTAAAAAGACCCCCACGCGGGCGAAGGCTAAAGAGGGCCCCATTATCTACCGAGTCAACTGTGGGCATTCATGTTATCTAGAGGCATTAATTAATTCCGAACATCAATTTTTGCAATAGACTATCGAACACCTAAAAATATTCGTAGAACAACTGGAATATATGGCTGCCCCTATCCTGTGAGTGAATGGGAGAAAACAGTCTTCCAAATTTTGTTTCAAAACGTGGAACCGGTTCTACATTATTTATTTTACATATGCGTCACAGATAATCAGTGGCGGATCCAGGGGGGGCAAAAAGGCATTTGCCCCCCCCAAACGGAAAAGCTTGGGGTAAAACTATGTTTTTGCCCCCCCAAAGTGATCGACCGCCTTTTTTCCCCGATTTTTTTGGTGCTTCAACTCTTAACTTTAAACAGAACCAGTTAAGATCAGTGTAAATATTGGGCCTTGGACTGGAAACAAATATCTCGAGCCCATATTTCTTATCCCGTGACGTTTTCATTTTTTGCTTTTGCCTCAAATACCCAAAACAATTCTACCACAAAGTGACATTGTAGCGCAGTTTACATGGCGTGACGTTTTTTTTTTTTAGACTTTTGACTTTGGTTTGCCCCTCCCAAACCGACCGGCTAGATCCGCCACTGCAGATAATCTGTCTCGTGTTTCTACAATTTCTCGCTCCGCCTGTTGTTACACTGTGCCGCAGAGTATCGTATGTAGTTATACTGCGCCGCCGCACCCGTTTGCTCCGTGCAAACTATAGTTATACTGTACCGCCAAGCACGTTTCTGGTCAGGTGCTGGCATCTCGCGTGGTGAGTTTGATCTAGGCTCCATTCAAACCAGATTGGTAATTCTATATGCACCAGTCGATGGTGCAGCCGGGGGCATGGGGCCAGGCAGTGGGTCCTCTTAGGCGGATCTTTCCCACGCAAAGACGTGCGGGTCTTTCACAGCTTGCTTGGGTCGTCATGCTCTTTTACCCGCCTCACCCCCTTGACAAATTTCCAGCTCCACCGATTACTTGAATTTAACGATATCGAGCACAGCAGGTGACTGGTGGAATCAGAAGCCTTGTGTCTGTGACATTCCACAGAGAACTGCACACCAATCACCATTTTTCTTATCCCCTTCAGTCTTGAAAAACTGAAGGTATAGTCTCTAGTGATATTTGTCTATTCAGCAATTTGTAAATCTATGTAAGTTTGCGAGTTTGCGAGCTTCCCATCAGTGGCAGATCCAGGGGGAAAACGCATTTGCCACCCTAACGGAAAAGTTGGGGGCAAAACTGTGTTTTTGCCCCCCAAAGCGATCAACCTCCTTTTTCCCCGACTCCTTTTTAGTTTATAAGCAATATTTTGGTGCGTCAACTCTCAGCTTCAAACTGAAGCAGTTAAGTTCAGTGGAAGTATGGGGCCTTGTATAGGAAAAAAAGTAATTTGAGCTCATATTTTTGAGCCAGTGACGTTTTTTTTTGCTTTTCGCCTCAAATATTCGTACTGGCAAGGCACATTTTAGCGCGATTTGCAATGCGTGTTTTTTTTTTGCTTTTCGACTTTGGTTTGCCCCTCCCAAACCGACCGGCTAGATCCGCCACTGCTCCCCATTTCATGGCTTTGGCACTTCATTTTCATGCCGTCCAATTTCTCGCGGTACGATGGATTTGTGAACTTCATCCATTTGACTTTAAGTAAAAAAACCAAGTGATTTTTGTATCAACCAGATTGTGCCATTACTCACGTCCTTCATAAGGGTTTCACAAATCAAATATCTTGCCAATAATTATATAATAACTGTCCCGCACTAGAGAAGGCTAGACATCCGCGAATACAAGCATGCCAATAAACGAATCCGCTTTTATCAAGGTCCTAGGACGCGGCATCGCACGTGCCAGCTAGTAAGGTAAGCCTGGGTTGCTGATTTAACAGCCAGTACTCGCGTCCGAATGAATGAGGTATTAGAGATGTCAATAAAAAAGCGCATGTTAGATTTGCCACGGTGTTAGGCAGATTCAGCAAGATCACCAAATGCCTAATCTCACATTTGCTGACGGTAAGAGCTGCGAGCGTGGGTTGTCAGAGGTGCAAATTATCGGCTCTTTGACCCAGTGCTCCGAAAAAGGAATATTCTCTGTAACTTTAACATCCAAGTCAAATTAGATTTATTCCACATATAAAGCCTACCTATTTCGACAATTAAAAGTGACTAGGCAGCTCCTAATGTGCCTCTATGGATGCGCCGCCACTGTTTAGACGTCTTAGTTTCTGGACTCTGGCTTTTTAGGCTGCAAGTCTTTTAGCGCTTTTACTGTCACCTGTTTTATCATCTTTTTAGGGTCCTTGGTCATTCCCACAACACTGCGGTTTATGGCACCCTTTCTCCAGCAGGCCTTCCGAGAACTTATTATTTATTTTTTAAACCTGAGTTTTGAAAAAAAGATATGAATGTTTTGCCTTCCTTGAGGCAAACAAATGGCGCCCAGTGGTATGCCAGGGGCAGGTGATTCAAAACCAGAGGCGCCTCACTGTGGGAAAGGCCAGCTTTAGGTGGCTCGTTCTCTACGTTTGGGTCTAACATTCACTATTCTTAGTTGAGCTGTTGCCAATATGGGCCGCCGGAGCTGCCTGAAATCGGTAGAGGGTGACCTCTGGGTCCCATGGCGGGGGGGGCGACGCCCCTTGGATCCGTCCCTGGTTGAGTGTTGGCTGAATATATATTGAAGTCACCGTTATTCCAGCTACCATGCTCCGCGAATTGGGCGCGTGGCTAATCAGCGTGCCTCCAATGAGAGAGAGAGTTGGCGCGTCGTGAGGACACCCGTCGTCAAGACCCAGCGGGTCCGACAGTGGTCAACAGGGGTCAGTGGCGATCGCCAGCCGTCTCCCAGTGCAGCACAATTAAGCACACAATTAGCCGGGGCCGTACGTGGCCCAAGCAGCACGAGCCAGGCGTCCCCCGCCGGTGCCGCCGGCGCTGCGGTGATTACCCACCCCGAGTGTCATCCGGCCAGCCCAATACCGACCCAAATTAAATCACCGCCCACCACTCGGCCATTCATTTGGGCGTAGCTGCGAGATGCTTAAGCGAATAAGCCCACCTACGGGCAATAGTGGGGCGGCGAATGGAGTCGTACTGTCAATACGGTGTCGGTACTCAAGAGCTCTGGTAATGATGGGGTCGCCGACCCGGGCTGGGTACCGCATCCCTCTTCGACACACTGGGCGCAATGAAGTCAATTATGGCGGACAACGGACGGATCCAGCAGTGCTGGGGCTCACGTTAAGTATATAAAATGACAAGTCTCAACAGAATTAGAATTGTCGGAAATTAGTCATCAGCTTAGCTCGTTACAATTATGAAAATTTTGTTTTCAGTACGTAAAGTGCGCAAGAAGTAGCATAGGTACCTTCCTCCCGATTTATCTGGATTTGATGACACCCCTTTAAAGTCAGGAGTTGCGTTCAAAATCCAAGCCGTGCATATCGCCCTCCTTTTCCATTATATCAAAATCGGTGGACATTTTCCAAACTACACACGAGTTGAAATCCTCTACCCGTATCCCATTATTGATTTCCTCCTCTCTTCCTTCTCTACTGAAGCTGGTTTCGGCGGCGCGGGCTCAGCGCGACGCGTCTGGCGGGTTGGCTGACCGGCGCGCCGCCGCCGCCGCTTCAGAAAAACGCCGGCGCGGCCGGCGCACGACTCATCCATTGCCGAGCGGCGTATTGGCCGCGCCGGCCTGCTGAGAGCGGCTGGGTGGCCTCCGCCGCCGTCAGACACTCAGTACCCGCCGCCGCCCTCTGTCGGTCGAACACTATTTCTGCCGGAGCGTTATCGGTGTTCGGGGAGGCGCGAGCCGGGCCCGAGCGTAGCGACCGGGGCGGTATCGGCAACTGAGCGGAGCACGTGCTCGCACCGATACCGGTGTCGGATATGGAAAGCACCGCTGCAAACGTTCAGTCGGTGATTTTTGGCCAGGTTTATGAATGACTAATGCGCTGTTGGTGGATTGTTTACTGTTTGCCTCTGCTATCACCTCTCCCGCACAGATAAGCGCTGGTGCCAGTAGTACGGTCATCATGGGTCACGGCACTAGTAAGGCAAGACAGATAGCGCTTATAAATGGCTTCGACGAGGCTCGGAATTCTAATACATATAGATGAAGCGGGTAGCCGTTCCGGATGGGCTGAATGGGGAGATTGGCTCGTGCCGACAGAGTCTTACCGTCATCCACGCTTCGATCAGTGGATCTCTCTCTCCTCCTCTCTCTCTCTCTCTCTCTCTCTCTCTCTCTCTCTCTCTCTCTCTCTCTCTCTCAGCAGTAATCGCCGAGGCAGTCGGTCGATACAATCGCAGAGGGCCGATTGTTTTCATAATGAAGCCGAATGCTTCATTAGCGAGAAAGTAAACTTCTGAGCGATGGTGCGGCCCGCTCGCCATATCTCCCCAAGCCGGGCCCAGCCGATTACACCAAAGAAGAGGCACGCGTTCAATCAAATGTAACGCGACGAATTTTCGGTAGGGAAAGGAGGCACCCGCGGTTAATTGCTGCCAGGAGGCGGCGCAGCCATGAATATGTAGGTTTTGTTGTGTCGGTATGTTTCACAAAGCTACGCAAGCGCACCAACTTCTCAGTAGTGCAAACATGATGTTTTTGTCACCGGAATTCAACGTGCTCCTCGAAAATTACCCGCGAATTGATACACTCAGATAAGTGGCGGATCCAGGACTTCATTGGGGGGGACTAGGGAGCTCGAGCCTCTCCCGCGATCGCCTCGGCTCAGCCTTTAGCTATGCATTTACTATAGGCACTCTCAAATGGGAGGGAGGGTGCTTGAGTCCCCTAGCCTCCTTGTATCTGCCACTGCCTGAGACCCCAGCTAATGAAAAAAATGCATTAGGCTACCACGCATGATTAAGTACTAGGTCTCCGAAGAATTTTGAATAACTGGGGTCGTGGCTGGAGATACCTTCTCGATTCAGGGGGCCCTGGGTGGATTAACGCCTGCACGGCCATACAAGCCCTATACAAAGCCTATGGGAGACCCAAAATCCAGGGGATCCTGACCCCGCAACCCCCTCCCCGGGATTTCCACCCACGACTGGGGTACTGGGCCTGGAATGTCGAAGCTGGTGGCGGGTGAAGAGTGCGGGCTTGGGACAGCACGGTTGGCCCATCCTCCCCTAACTCTTCGTTTGAATTTTTCCTCCGATTTCTATCGTTCCTATTCTACCGATTGCAGGGGTGTAATTTTCCCAAAATCTTTGGGGGTGCTCAGCCGATGGGGGCGGCACCCCATAGAGGCGGCGGCGTTGGGGGGCTCACCCCTTCATTGCGCAAAATCTGTTATTCATCGCTTTTTTGCGCCTTTTATAGCACAGGGAACATTCTACTTTAATGTTGGGTAGGTATTCAACAGCTTTTTCCAAACGTGTTTGCTTTTTAGGCGACATCCAGAAGCTACATACATGTCTCAAAATAACCCAATCTGAGCTTGAAATCTTCCCACGATCAGGAGCGCAGTGGCATGGGAGGGCACACCATCTTTAACACGCGCATTGACGGGGGTCTGAGCCACCTTCGCTTTGACGAGGGGGGGCGGATACCCGCCCCCCTAAGATCTCGAGAACCACGGTAGGTAGCGAAAAACGGTAAACGGCATTGGGTAGCCCATCCACTTCTCCATCGAAAATATTGAAACAATTTTTTGTTAGGTCGCATTTAAGGTCACGAGAGGTCAAAACATGCCGTAATAGGGATAACATGTAAATTAAGTTTTTCGGCCATTACATCTGAACAAGTAAAGATAGAGAAAAACGACTTTAACTATATGAATCCTTGCAGCAAGCCGAATCGAATGATATATAATTTGACCTTGCTAGGTCAAATCAAGGATTTTACCTGACCTGAGGTCAGGTCAGGGTCAAATTATATAAAATGCATATCATTAGAACTGCAAAGCCAATGCGAGTCTAATGCAGCTAAAATAAATGCTCTATCATTATCTGTTACTGAGTTATACAGTAAAAACCATTTTTCCCATGTATTTCCAATGGAGAGGTCATGCCTCGTACCTAACATTAGGTCATCGACGTAAAAAATACCGGAACATATTTTAGAGAACTCGGTGGGCCCATTATGTGATATGAGTTTAAATCTGATAAGTTCACCCTGCTCCGACTTATGTATATTAAAATTTTTTGAGGTCAGGTCACTTGACATGTACTGGTGACCTGACCTGAGATGACCTAACCTTAAAGTTTCACAGAAGTTGTAAAAATAATGAGGGAAAAGGTATGCCAAGTACGGCGGCGTGTAGCGCCGCCGTTTTACTGCTATCTCCAAAAAACTCGAGGGGAGGCGGGTACCCGCCCCCGTCAATGCGCGTGTTAACCCGCGCCCCACCGGGGGTCCGGCGCCACCTTCGCCCCACCGGGGGGCATCGATGGCCCCCCTCTAACTCCGAAAATATGGGCGTTAGCGCAAATCTGCAAAGTGCAATAGAAAGCTCGCGTGAATTCAGTAAGAAATTACTTCGCATGTTTTAGTGCTCAGGTCAATGGTTTGACCTCCAGCTTTTCCAATGGGAGAGGTCGCCTCGTGACCTGACCTCAGGGCACGAAATCAAAAAATCCCGGATATACACCTTGTAGACCCTGGAAGGGTCATGAAGTGTAGGAAGTTTCAAATTGATCGACTTTGAAATGTAGCTCTTACAGAGCTCTAAAGTTGAAGTGAGGTGACCTTGGTTGACCTCGTCTGGTGACCTGACCTTGGGTGACCCGGGGTAAAAAATTTCAGGGATGATGGGAAAATGATGCAGTGAGAGGTAGAGCTCTCAACCGCGGTGCTGCGCCTCGTCGTTTTTCTGCTATCTCGGAAAAACCTTAGGGGGGCCATCGATGGCCCCCGGTGGGGCGAGGGTTAAGGGGCACCCCGGGAGAGAAGGACACTTTTAACGTAACCTAAAAAGCTTACTATATCTTAGTTAATAACCAATTTTTGGTACCTTTGGTCCAAGAAAAACTAAAATCAAGCATTGACGGAGAAGGAAAACTGAATTAAAACCAGAAAAAAGAAACGTGTCACCGAAATATCGTGAAAATAGCCAGAACACGACTTTTTGGGATAGATTTAAGGACAAATCAGCCAACTCATGCAAGTGCTTGACATCAGAGAAATCAGTGGAGCCTGTGATATCTGTCACTATGTGCAAGATAAGTCATATTGGAGTCGAAAATTAATTTATGCCCACTGGTTTTGTCGTGACGAATGAGCCCTGGTTGAACGCGGATCAAGTTCTCCGGCTCCCATAAGGGTCGTTGGTCGAGGTGTGGCATAGTGACATTGGACGAATTCAATTTTTTGCGGGAATAATTTGAGAGATACCTTTTTAACGCGCTTAAAAGTTCCATATTTTCAAGGATCGGTCCCAGTTGGAGTAAAGAAAAAGTAAACGGGCTGGTAGTTTGGATGGGGGTGATGTGATAGGGCTGAAAATTGTGAAACACTAGTTCTTCTTTAATTTGATTTAATTAGTAGAAATCCTGGTTCAGGGGACTGTGCTCTTAGCTCAGGGGCACACGCCTTTTTATCACCCCTCCCCAGAATACATCAGTATAATAAGCAATTTATTTAACCCGGGGTGCCTAAGGCTCTCTCGCTCCCCTGTAAGACACGTGTAGCGATTCACTCCGTTGAAGTAACGCGAGAGGAGCTGGCGTAAGAGCGTTTTTGAAATGAAACATTGTATGGAAAATGTACCTGAAAAAACCCGGGGTGCCTAGGTATCACAAGCCGTTTTAGCGATGACGGCCCATTCCTCGTTAGCTCCATTTTACAAGGGGAGTTTGCACTGTGTCCTTATTCCCCATCTATTCAAGACCAGCTCAGGGGCACCCTAGTGTGGATCAGAGTCCTCCAGAGCAGCTGCCCCTCATTCCCCCAGTTGTGCCCCCTGGGATTAGACTAGCCCCGTGACTCCCGAGGTAATGGGAGTTGGCCTTGTGTTTTTATTCGCTGTCTATTCAAGACCAGCTCAGGGGGCCCCTGGTGTGGATCAGAGCCCCCCAGAGCAGCTCATGCTTGGCCCAGGACTAGACAAGCTCAGTGGCCCCAAAGATGGGGGGTCATTAGACTAGCTCAATGGGCCGCAGATAGGCTCATAGGGCCTTGCACCATATTATCTCAGGGGGCACCAGACTAGCTCAGAGGGCATCAGATGGGCTCAGGAGCCACAATGATGACAAATGAGGCACCAGATCAACGCAGGGGGCATTAGTTTAGCTCAGGGACAATAAACCTGCTCAGGGAGCACCAGATCGATCAGCTCGGGGGCCCAGATAAGTTCCTAGTCCGCAGACTAGAGCAGGGATCTAGATCAGCTCAGGGAGCATCATATCAGCTCGGGAGAGAGAGAGAGAGGGGGCAAAAGATCACCTCAGTGGTCCCCGATCAGCTCGGGGCACAGATCAACTTGGAGGCACTAGATCAAGTCAGGATGTATTTAATCAGTCCAGGAGCACCATACCAGCTCAGGGGTCTTCATCAGCCTCAGTGGGCACAACTCAGCTCAGGGCCCCAGAGCTGTTGAGGAAATTACTTAACACGCGCATTGACGGGGGTCTGAGCCACCTTCGCTTTGACGAGGGGGGCGGGCACCCGCCCCCCCCTAAGATCTCGAGAACCACGGTAGGTAGCGAAACACAGTAAACGGCGTTGGGTTGCCCATCCACTTCTTCATCGAAAATATTTGAACCATTTTTTTGTCAGGTCACATTTAAGGTCACGAGAGGTTAAAACATACCGCAATAGGGATAGCATGTAAATTAAGTCTTTCGGCCATTGCATCTGAACAAGTAAAGATAGAGCAAAACGACTTCAACTATATGAATCCTCGCAGCAGCCCAAAGGAATGATATATAATTTGACCTTGCTAGGTCAAATCAAAGATTTGACCGGACCTGAGGTCAGGTTAGTGTCAAATTATATAAAAATGCATATCATTAGAACCGCAAAGCCAAGGCGAGTCTAATGAAGCTAAAATAAACGCTCTATCACTATCCGTTGCTGAGTTATACAGCAAAAACATTTTTCCCATGTATTTCCAATGGAGAGGCCATGCCTCGTACCTGACCTTAGATCACCGATATCAAAAATACCGGAACATCTTTTAGAGAACTCGGTGCAGTGACCCAAAATAGGTTTTGCGCTAGGGTGTCGAGGGGAAAATTCAGCTCGGAATGTATGGCGAGTGAGTGGAAAATTCCCCTCAAAATGTATGGCGGAATAAAAATTCTCCAATTTGGGTACTCAGGTGGGAAACTCTCAAAGCCCTTGTTTGAACTGAGGGATGGATATTTCCTTTAATTTTCCAAAGTAAATATTTTTTAATCATCCCCAAGCAGAATTGTTTGACCATTACCATGTGAAAAATTTGGGTTAAGCAGGTAAATCTTTACCAACTGAAACCCCTTGATGCAGTTTCCAATTATTTTTTAAGGAATTGGTGAATTGCCACAAATAAAAAACTTTTTGGAGGGCCTCTGAGACCAGCCTTTGGGGGAAAGAACCCTGGGAGCCACCAATACTACCATTTGTGGGATGAAGATCAATTCTTGGGGGGGCTTCCCTAGACCAACTCTTGTGCCCCTCCTCTCCTCTCCCACACGACCAGCTCTAAAGGGCCCCTGAGACGAAATATCAGGGGCCCCCTTAGACCAACTTTGCAGAGAGGGCCTCTGAGACCGGCAGGTAATGAAAAATGAAAGGGGATTTTTTTCGTGCAATACCTATTGCCAAAATTAATTATCTAAGCATACACTGTATAGTTTTTTTGTCCGGGACAACGCCCCTCTTATACCTATACCTATAGTTATCGGAATTTTGGAGGACACTCCTGACCTCAATCACTGCACCTCGCATACACCTATGCTAGGGCCCAGTAGAGCCTTGGTTTACACTTAACTAACCAGACGAAACTACAAACTTTCTATCATGGCAATAAACTCTTCCAGACTCTTGCTATAAGGTTCTTTTCTTTACCTGTCAATTCCCCTGCTCCTCTTCACATACATACTCACCTTCATATGAATATCCTGCTTTCTATGAATCTAATCAAAGCTACAGCGTTTTTCTTTCTGCTGCTGTTGTTGTTTCTTCCTTTCGTCTACAATCAGCCAGGCGCGGCGTGTTGCGACAGCGTCAGAGCGACTACTACTTTAAATTTCTGATCGCTTGCCGCTTGCCGGTCGCATGAGCTACATAATTTGCATTTCAAAAATTGCTCTAAATTAATTTTCTAAATCCTTATAGACTAGAAAATTATACAACTAAAAGCACACAAAGAGGAATACTAACAATGTTTTGTCAATAACGAATATGAAACCTGCCTTTCAAAAAGCCTAAAGATGCCGCTTTTATTTAGCAGATGTAAAGACGGCGTTTTGGTAAGTCCACGCCGTAGACCAGCCATACAAAGAAGTGCCGATGTTTGAAGGGTAACTGGATGCATTCTTGTTGCCCAAAAAAATCATTTAATGAAAATGTAGAGTTGCAATGTATTCAAATGCCGGACACTTTCAGTTCAACTTAAATATCAGAGTATTTATGTCGTAGGGTGTCGTGAGTGAATTTGGGTGTCACACGGCGTGGACGCAGCAATGAAGGGCTGATATGGATAAAAATTATTTTCTTCCAAATAAATGGTCAATTTTCTACGATACAATGTCAAAAAAATATGCTGCTTAAAATACAAATTTCAAGATAATTGCTTTTAACAACAAGATGACCAAAAATGGTTTTTCACTATTCTCGGTACCAGAAATACAAAAACCACTTTTCAAGGACGTAAGCCTAGAAACCATGTGCACAGATAAACTGCTTTCCAAAAATGTATCTTTCAAAGCGGTTAGCTCATTTTTTTGGCAACAAAAGGCTAGGGTGTCTAATTTTCCACTCACCAATTTTGTGAGTGGTGGAATTTAGTGTCGGTGTTCACCCATTGGAACTTTCTCTGGTGGGGCAGGGGCACTGAGCGTCTTGCCCGCGCCAGAATTTCGATTCTGTTGTTCTACTGAAATCGGTGGAGATAAGGATGCCAGGTATAATTGGCCAGAAAAATAGAAATCGCCAGATTTTCTTTCAGAAAAGTGAAAGAAGTGCATAAGAGCCGAGTTAATTTAGCGATCTTCTAGTTGATTCTCCTGCTCTCTTTTTCCAGTGGACGTTGGTAGAGGAGGCAATGGAACTGGCCTTTGTAGTAAGTATTGTTGAGTAAAATTCAATTGTAGTAAGTATTGTTACTGTTGGAAGTGAGTGGAAAATTCAGCAAAAAAAATATAAAAGTGAGTGGAAAATTTTGCTTGACTAGGTGTCGTTCTGCACCCAGCACCCCAGGTTTTGGGACACTGACTCGGTGGGCCCATTATGTGATGAGTTTCAATCGGATAAGTTCACTCCGCTCCGCTATGCTATCTTAAACTTTTTTTTGAGGTCAGGTCACTTGACCTGTACTGGTGACCTGACCTGAGATGACCTAACCTTAAAATTTTCACAGAAGTTGTAAAAATGATGAGGGAAAAGGCATGCCAAGTACGGCGGCGCTACGCGCCGCCGTTTTTATGCTATCTCCGAAAAACCCGAGGGGGCAGGTACCTGCCCCCGTCAATGCGCGTGTTAATTAATTCAGGAGGCCCAAATCAGCTTAAAAGGCACTAGATTGGCTCAGGGGGCACCAAACTAGCTCAGGGGCACTAGACGAGCTCAGAGGGCATGAGATGGGCTCAGGAGGCAAAATATTGGCTCAGGAGGCACCAGGTCGACTCAGGGGGCATTAGTTTAGCTCAGGGGGAAACATATCTATTCAGGGGGAACCAGATTGATCAGCCCGGGAGCCCAGATCAGCTCCTAGCCCCCACACCAAAGCAGAGGCATAGATCAGATCAGAGAACACAAGATCAGCTCAGGGGGTTGCACCAGACCAGCTCAGAGGGCACCAGATCATCTTAGGAGACATCAATAACCAGCTCAGGGGGCACCTGATCAGCTCATGAGGCACCATATTGGCTCAGGGGACAGTAGATTAACTCCTTGAGGCATGTGATCAGCTCAGGGGGCTCAGACCAGCTCAAGGGGCACTAAAACAGCTAATAGGGCATGAGGCAAGCTCGGAGGCATTATACTAGCTCAGAGAGCATAATATGGGTTCAAGAGGCACAATAATTTTCTCAGAGGGTACCAGATTGACTCAGGGGGCACCAGATTAGCTTAGAGGGCACGTGATCAGCTCAAGGGGCCAAGACCAGCTCAGTGGGCACCAGATGAGCTCAAGGGGCACCAGATTAGCTCCGCCAGTACGATTATTGACGACGATGAGGCATTAGTTGGTCACGGATTACGTACCCATACTCTCTCAGGTGCTTGGAAAGGCGACAGAATGCCCTAGCTGACCAAAAAGGTAATAAATTGCAAAACAATAGTTTTAATCGCTAAATATGATCTAATTGCACCTAGCTTCGACGGCGTAGGGCAATAAATTTCGGGTGGCATACCCCAAACGGGGTACACCACCTAGCGATCAAAGGGCACTCCGGCACCGATGGGGGGCACGTGCCCCTGGCTGCTCCCCTGTCCACGATTGAAGTGTGTCGGTTTTGTGGGGTTATATTTTACTTTCAGTTTGGCAGAGTGGATGGAGATTGAAATGAAAGCAATGGACTTAAAGGGGATGTGGCACCTTGGTCGAATAATGGAATTTATTGTAATTAGGGGTGCTTTTAGCCGAAATCATGGGAACGTCCATTATGTTTCTGACAAATGTACAATAAGCTCAATATTTTGATTTTTAAAATGCTCCTCTAGGGAAAGAAATAAAAATCTGCCTGTGGATGATGTCACGATCTGGCAGCCACTTCCATATTCAATAGGCTTCAAGGGCTTCGATGGCTGATACCGTGACGTCAGCATATGTCGTCACACCAACATGGCTGTCAACTGTGGCCTGCTGCTAAGGGTACATGAGGGATAAATTTCAGGTAGTTTTTAGCTTTTTTATTCGGAAAGTTTGAGTTTCAAGACAAATTATATATAGACTACCGGGTTTTCCAGCATGCTTTACACCTTGGCTATCGCAGTTAAAATCACGTTATAAAGGTGCCACATTCCCTTTAATCGCTACGTGGAAAAAAGCAAAAACACCGATAGTGCTCCAAACAATGCGTGTATTGTTCTGTAAATATTAAGAAATATGGCAACTCTACTCTACCCGTGCATGTCCTTTATTTTTGCCCTAACGCCTTTTATTTTACCCTAATGCACAGGGGAGGTAAGCATCAGTGCTGCAGTGATGAGCCCAGGGCGGCAGTTATGGACTAAGGACGGCGCAAATTAGGGTGGAAGTGATAAGCTGGGGGCGACAGTGATTGGCCGGGGCGGCAAGGAACAGGGCAAAGTCATAAGTCGAGGGCGGAAGTGATGAACCAGGGCGAATAGCTATGAACTAGGAGCGACACGAACCAGAGTGGAAGTGATAAGGAGATGGTGAAAACTCGGGGGCGGGAGTTATGAACTAGGGGCGGCACGAATTAGAGCGGAAGAGATAAGTCAGGGCTGGCAAGAATCAGGGTGGCAGTGATAGGTAGGAGGCGTCAGCGATGAACCATTGCCGCATAAACCAGGATGATAGTGATGAACGGGGGCGGTATGACCACAGTGGTAAGACGGAGGCGGCATGAATCAGGGCAGAAATGCTGAGCCGGGGGGCGAGACATGTATTGGGGGTGCTCTCATTGTGATTAGGGGTGCTCGCACACCCCAAAAAGATAACCAATTTCACCCCTGGCTGACATTAAAAGAGTAAAGGCACGGCAGGCGCAGTCTACCATTTACTCGGCTCGGAGAATTCCTCCAATAGACAAACAAATAACGATAAAACGATTGTGGGCTGCTGTTTGCTTTCTGGAAGGGTGTTGGAGATTCCTCCTGACAAAACTGTGCGGACAGCAGGGCCAAAGTTTGACCGGTTTTGGGGGCCAGGGCCGGACTGGTCTCCTCGGCAGTAATAAACCAGGGGCGGCAGTGATCAGCAGGGGGCGGCAGTGAAAATTCGAGGGAGGAAGAGTCTAACCAGAGGCCGTTCATATATGGGTTAATAAAAAACAGGGACAGCAATGATCAGCCAGGGGCCGCGTGAATCAAGGTAGCAATGATTAATCTGGGCGGCAGTTATGAACCAGGGGAGACAGTGATCAGCCAGGGGCGGCAGTGAGGAACCAGGGGCGGCAGCGATGAGTCGGGGCGGCGCGCATTTGTGTCAAAATATGCCAAGGACAGCATGTATGAGCCAGAGGCGGCATGAATTAGGGCGGAAGTGATAAACCAGGAACGGCAGTGCTCAGCCGTGAGACGGTCCATCAACACATTTGAGGTTTTAGAGCGCGCCGAAATCTAGGGTTATACGGCGTCACTGAACATAACACTAAATAAAATACTCAAATAGGACATTTCCACTCGAATTTTAACACGCGCATTGACGGGGGCGGGTACCCGCCCCCCTCGGGTTTGTCGGAGATAACAGAAAAACGGCGGAGCGTAGCGCCGCCTGACTTGGCATACCTTTTCCCTCATCATTTTTACAACTTCAGTGAAAATTTTAAGGTTAGGTCATCTAAGATCAGGTTACCAGTACAGGTCAAGTGACCTGACCTCAAAAAAGTTTAAGATAGCATAAGTCGGAGCAGGGTGAACTTATCCGATTGAAACTCTATCACATAAGGGCCCAACTGAGTTCTCTAAAATATGTTCTGGTATTTTTGATATCGATGACTTAAGGTCAGGTACGAGGCATGACCTCTCCATTAGAAATACATGGGAAAAATTGCTTTTACTAAATAACTTAGTAACGGATGGTGATAGAGCATTTATTTTAGCTGCATTAGACTCGCCTTGACTTTGCAGTTCTAATGATATGCATTTTATATAATTTGACCCTGACCTGACCTCAGGTCTGGTCAAATCCTGGATTTGACCTAGCAAGGTCAAATTATATATCATTCCATTGGGCTGCTGCGAGGATTCATATAGTTCAAGTCGTTTTGCTCTATCTTTACTTGTTCAGATGCAATGGCCGAAAAACTTAATTTACATGTTATCCCTATGATGGCATGTTTTGACCTTCCCTGACTTTAAAAATGTGACCTGACAAAAAATGGTACAAATGTTTTCGATGGAGAAGTGGATGGGCTACCCAACGCCGTTTACTCTTTTTCGCTACCTACCGTGGTTCTCGAGATCTTAGGGTTGGGGGCGGGTACCCGCCCTCCCCCGTCAAAGCGAAGGTGGCTCAGACCCCCGTCAATGCGCGTGTTAACAAGTCAGGTGGTAAAACAGGTCAGGTTGTGAAAGTTGTATCAAAAGATTATATAAACACATAAAAAATGAAATGAAATATAAATACTGAAAAAATGTCACCGACAATTTCACACGATATACCAAAGTCAGAGACTATAGGTAACCTGAAACTCGACGTTATGTAAAACCTGAAAGACTACTAGGATGAATACATGACATTAAAACTAACGCATCTCAGATATAACATAATGTTAGGAATATCCACAGAAGGATGCTCCCCAGAACGTTCACCGCCCAGGCATGCCCAGGATGCTCACTGCCCCGGGAGACGGCAGTGATGAACCAGGGGCGGCAGTTATCAGTCAAGGGCAGCAGTTATCAGCCAGGGGCCGCAGTCATCAGTCAGGGGGCGGCAGTGATCAGCCAAGGGCTGGCGGTTTTCAGTCAGGGGGCGGCAATGATCAGCCAGGGGCGGCAGTGATCAGCCAAGAGCCTACAGTTTTTAGTCAGTGGGCGGGAATGATCATCCATGAGGCGGTAGTGGTCAGCCAGGGGCGGCAGTTAGCTGCCAAGGGGCGGCAATAATCAGCCAGGAGGCGGCAGTGATCAGCCAAGGGTGGCAGTTAGCATCCAAGAGGCGGCAGACATCAGTCAAGGGGCGGCAGTGATCTGCCAGGGGGCGGCAGTTATCAGCCAAGAGCCTGCAGTTTTCAGTCAGGGGGCGGCAATGATCAGCCAGGGGGCAGTAGTGGTCAGCCAGGGGCGGCAGTTAGCAGCCAAGGGACGGCAATAATCAGCCAGGGGAGGCAGTAGTCAGCCAGAGGCGGCAGTTAGCATCAAGAGGCGGCAGTTATCAGTAAAGGGGCGGCAGTGATCAGCCAGGGGCGGCAGTTATCAGCCAAGAGCCGGCAGTTTTCAGTCAGAGGGCGGCAAGGATCGGCCCAGGGAGCGGCAGTGATCAGTCATGGGGCGGCATTAATCAGTTAGGGGCGGCAGTGATCAGCCAGGGGCGGCAGTGATCAGCCAAAGGGCGGCAGTTATCAGGCAGGGGCGCCAGTGATCAGCCAGGGGCGGTAGTGATCAGTCAGGGGTGGCAGTTATCAGTCAGTGGGCGCCAGTGATCAGCCAGGGGCGGTAGTGATCAGTCAGTGGTGGCAGTTATCAGTCAGTGGGCGACAGTGGTCTGCCAGGGGGCAGCATTGATCTGCCAGAGGCGGCAGTTAGCATCAAGAGGCGGCAGTTATCAGTAAAGGGGCGGCAGTGATCAGCCAGGGGCGGCAGTTATCAGCCAAGAGCCGGCAGTTTTCAGTCAGAGGGCGGCAAGGATCGGCCCAGGGAGCGGCAGTGATCAGTCATGGGGCGGCATTAATCAGTTAGGGGCGGCAGTGATCAGCCGCGTGATCAGCCAGGGGCGGTAGTGATCAGTCAGGGGTGGCAGTTATCAGTCAGTGGGCGCCAGTGATCAGCCAGGGGCGGTAGTGATCAGTCAGTGGTGGCAGTTATCAGTCAGTGGGCGACAGTGGTCTGCCAGGGGGCGGCATTGATCTGCCAGGGGCGGCGGTTATCCGCCAGGGGCGGCAGTTAGCAGTCAAGGGGCGGCAGTTAACAGTCAGGGGGCGGCAGTTATCAGCCAGGGGCGGCAGTGGTGAACGAGGGGCGGCAGTGATCAGCCGGGGGCGGCAATGATGATTCGCTGGGCGACAGTGACTAACCAGGAGGGGCAAGTGTATGGGTGTTAAAATAAACCGGGGGTGTTTAGCCAGTGGCAGCAATGATAAACCAGGGGTGTAAGTGATCAGTCAGCTGATCAGTGATGAACAAAAGGCGGCAGTAATCATCCGGAGGGGTGAGGGGGCGGCAGTGATTAATTTTTGGCGACAGTGATCGAGCGGGGGCGGCAGTGATGTGGCGTCATATATAAGGGGGAAAGGATAAGTCAGGTGGCATTGAGTAGCTAGAGGTGGAACCAATCAGAGTGGAAGTAATGAACCCGGGACGGGAAAAACTTTTCAGGGGTGGCACGAATCAGGGTGGCAGTGATGAGATAGGGTGACACTCTTCCGGGTAGAGATGATAAGCCAGGGGCGGCACATGTATTTGGGGTGCTCAGCACATGATTGGGGGTGCTCGAATTAGGATTGGGGGTGCTCAGGCACCCCCAAAGAGATGGAAAATATCACCCCTGTCCGATTGAACGAAATATCGGAACACTTCGTCGGCAGGATATGCTGAATGTAACAATGAGCTCAAGCCGACGAGTTTTTCGTTCTTAGAATGGGCAGTTCTCTGTCAGTGACCGATTAGAATTTCCTGGTCCCCTCACTGATCAGCCGCAGGTGGCGCAGTTGTAGAAGCCGTGAAGTAAACATATAAGTCAAGAGGCGAACTTCAAGGATCACATACGGAATATGCTTCAAGGTATTCAAAATATCACAAAAAGAATGAAATCCGAAACCTCTTATCGTAAAGACGTGTGACGAGACTCGTAATTGTTGAAGTACTTTTAAGAGATGATAAAGATCCAGAATGAAAGTTGAAGGAATCGTCAATCAGAAATCATTCCATGGTCTTGAAAAGACAAAGAATACATAGGTACAAAAAACACAATTCAATCGTCTTTAAACTTTAGGCACCAGCTACCCACACTCAGTGCTTCCGGTCAATACATTACTTGATAGCCACAAAATAAGGAAATGATTTATTTGGGCACGAAAAACGATTTTAGTACTGGTGTACTAAAAAAATTGCCGGCAGGCTACTGTATTTTTACCACTGTCCGAACCTACTGTTTCGTACGGAAATGTGCGCTTAGACAATTAGCAGGTTAAGAAAATAGAATATTCCGTGTCAAACCTGTAAAACAGAAAATATTTTCCTTGAGGTGAAACATTCCCCGAAAGATCAAAGGGTTCGAATGAGCGGATTGTAAAATTAACAACTTACAAACATGTCTGTTAGGAATTTATTATGAAATATTTTACGTACCATGACATTCTGAAAAAGTGCATTAAATTCAAAACGGTTACATCGGTACTTTCAGTACTAAATGCACCCGATCATTGGTTTCGTCACAATAAGGTTCCTGAATTTCTGCTACCAGCATAATTTTCTAACGAAACAAAGTAGTCACAAGTTTTGCTAAAGCACGTCCAATGATCCGATTGCTAGGACTCAGGACTTATCATTGCTCGTGCAGGAGCTCTTTTCTTAACGGCAACACACCTGCTCGAAATAATTCACCCATGCAGGTCGATTTCTTGATTTAAAACGATTTATATCAGCCTAACAATATCATTCCAATTACAATATACTAAAACAGATGGGCACATACACTGAAAACATTTCGTAAGGCAATTGTGAAGTTGAGGCTCCCTTTGTCCACATGAAAACTGCGAAATTGGTGAAGTTGTGTTGGAGTTTAATTTCAGTTTGTCTCGTCGGCGGCCTCTATGATGCTGCGGAAGGGGTTTTCAAGAAAATTAACTGCAAATGTGGTATGCAAAAATAATTTTTTTGTATAACGACTCACCAACTATGAGGCTGCATGACAAAGAGGGACTTCTTCGAAGCAATCAAATTAAGTGAATGCTCCGTTTCGTGCATACACTTCCATGCTACAGCATCCTAGACTCTGTACATTAATCACAGTAAAGGTAGCCCTACCCAGAACCATGCACACCTTGGGAAGTTTCTATGGCCTCACATTTGCTGTTCACGAGCATTATTCATCTCGCCTCTTTTCTCCCTCTTCCATCGCACTTCCCTCCATGGAACTCGAAGGTCTTCCCACACCGTCCAGCGCCCCAAGGTGTTTACATTCCGAGTGTGCCGCCGGGCCTCCAGTACCTACAAACGCAGTGCATGAAACGGTGCAATATTCGTGTATGCTTGTGAAACTCCTTCAAAACGGGCAACAGGGGCACGGCTCCAGCACCCGCCTGTGCTGTTATAACTGGAAGTGCGGCCCAGTTCAAGGATGGTTTCGGACGAGCCATCCATTAACCTGCGTGCCAATCAGCCAACCGGCCGACTTCCTCTGCCAGTTGTTCTGACTACGGCCTGTTCAACTCCAGCACATTCTTAATTATAAGCCTTGTCCCATTGGATTCAATTCGATCTCTTTCATGGGAATGTGGCACCTTCATGATAGGATTTGGACTGGGATAGTCAGGTGGTATCAAGTATAGCATGACAAAAGAAACACTGCTTGATTTTTCATTTGTCCCCAGGGGTGGAAAAACCCGCCAATTCGCCAAGCAGGGATTGCGACAGAACTTGGCTAGTGCAAATATTCTGTGCGACAGATAACGTCTACCAAATAGGAACTCCAGCAGCCGCCGAGAAAACAAAAAAACTAGCTTTTTTCCTGGGAGTTCCCAGGGAGCCTGGTCCTTACGCCGCTAAAAACCTCGATACACAGACAGATCCAGGAGGCAAGGGGCCACTTGACACCCTCTCCCCCACATTCCCATAAACTCTCGCCTCCATCTGAAATGGTCACGGGCCCCCTGAAATGTGGATGGCGCCACCTATAAACTGCCCCTTCCACTCCCATCCCCTCAGTATGCAGGTACCGCGCCCCCACAATAGGTTCTTCCGTACAAAAAGGCTTCCTCATGGTTCCGATGGCGCCTCAGCTTAAACGCTCCTTTTTTCACGCAATCGGAAATCCTAGACCCGCCTATGTCACGTTAGACGATTCAATAGATAAGACTTTCTGGTGAATGAAATAGGTAATCACAATTGTCTAATTAGTAGTCACGTTCCTTTGCTGTTTTTCTACTGCAGCACTGCGGAGTTCAATGACCCCAGACAGTGTGCATGGGACATTGAGAATCGGCGACAGCGGCCTTGGGCGACAGCCAGATTTGCCGGATATACAGGGCCCGGCCAGTCCCGACGGCAAATCTGAACCATTGAAATCCCTATTCACCAGGGGCGCCGCCACGGAATTTGTACAGGGGGAAATACCCAGGCTGGTGCTGACCGGGGGAAGCAAATTTGAAGCGTATTCGATACCTGGCAGCATTATTAATAATGAATTCAAAAATTTGGGAGGGGGAACGTCCCCCTTGGTTGGCCAACAGGGGGACACTTCCCCCGTCCCTCCCCGCTTTTAGCGCCCATGCTGTTCACTGTCGGAAATAATAGGTATGTTCCAGACTCTCTTATGAAAATCTGAGAGCTCCTGGTGCCAAACTTTTTTTGAGGAAATACCCAGTAAACACACCCGCGTGGGCCCCGCGTGGGCTGATGACGGTGAAGGTGGGCTCAGACGGGCAAGGGCTCGATGTGGGCAAACCATGTGGGCACCACGTGGTTTTAGGGGGTATAATGACGGTATTGGTGGAGGTCCGAAGTGGCTGTTTTTTTACACTGGGCGGCTGTTTTTTCCAATATTCGAAGCTAACCCATGCCTTGCTTGGATCTGAATCAAACGAGTAACATCAGTGGCGATCAAAGAATGCAAAAAATGGGGGAATTGAGAATGATCAAGTAAAATGTCTTGAATTGCACTCAATAGCACTTAAAACATAAGCTAAACTAAAGAAAACGATATGAGATACAAATTTCTACAATTACAATCACCCATCGTGCACCACCTCCTCTGTAACTGGCATCGCCACTGACTGGAACACACTTCTTCAAGCGACATCTATACGAAAGGGAATTCCGTATATTGACCGAGAACTTCAGTTGTTTTTCATTAATCTTACAGTAAAAAAGTTTCAGTTTGTCAATAAAGACACAGAACAAGCCTAAATAATACTTAAATTTTAAATAATATCAAGACATTTATGAGAATCAGACGCTCACTTCCGGCTGGCTGTCAATCGGCGCCATTTATGGATGTAGTGTAGCGTAGCGCGGTCGCATACGTACCTTGGAGAGTTTGATATTTTCTGCCGGAGTATTATTTTGAAGTCGAGAACGTATTAGCTTTTTATCATATTCGGTAGCAACATATCAAGCTTTTGAGAAGTTTCACTGTCATCGCGTTTGTGTGGGCTGAAGTAGGTATTGGTAGGCTCAGCGCGGATAACTGATTTCTTCTTGCGGGCGGTTCATCACCAAGACAAAGAAGGTAGGTAAGCCTGAGTGCAAAGTGACTAGTTCATGGCGTTGGGTATTTTCATACAAAGTCACATGATTGGATCAGAAGCTCTATATGACTACATTTGAAAAGTTACCATGTGAATATGATTAAGTTACCTCAAAGGTTCTCCAACTTCCTCTTGACCGCTCCAGCGCCTCCTTAAACTTCCTCAAAGCTCGTCTAAGCTCATCTCAAATCTAATCTTAACCTCCTCTCAAACAAAAGGTGGTTTTTTCAGAGCAGGATAGAAGAGGCTCAATTGTGGCCCACAAATTTCAATTGAGAAACTAAAATAAGTTGTTTTTCAGAAACAGCGTTTGTGGGCAGCGAAATGTTTTGATTATACCACTTTCACTAAAATACATTTAATGAGCATCAGAGGCTTTAATCAAGTTTGATTAGTCTCTTAGCTATACTGAAGCTATAGCTTCGCCACACCTGCCATATTGGTGCGGATCAGGCACAATCAGCTGATATCTGCTCCCAAACCGTTCCAGCGGACACCAATTTTTGCACCTGCTCTGACTTCATTTAAGCTACTGTCATCTTTTTTTCTAAGGAGGCGCTGGAACAAACCCCTAGCCTTAAAGCACCCCTACCAGATAAAGGCCTGTCAGCAAAACATGGCATGCTTCTCAATGACATGTTTCAAGTTGGGTCAGCTCAAATACTGTCCCAATTGTGGCACGAATTTGGTCCTTGCGGCAGATTTTTCTTTCCACTGTGAAAGAATTGTCTATTTTATATTGTAAGGCATGAAAAAATGATAATGTTGTTTTTCCCTGATTTTTCTGCCTTTGACTCTGTATGCCAGTGCTCCTCCAAGGTTTCCTTTCTTGTGTCAAACCAGTAGATCTACCCCCTACATGGTCTCATTGAAATCTCACATGGTCAGCAGTCTGGGGTAGAGGGCTGTTTTCATGCAAAGGGGGAAACAATTGTTGGCAAATTTAGCCATGTCAGATATGTCAGAGAATGGAACAAGCTTAGATAGTACATAAGCACCTTAAATACTCTTTTTGTTCTCACCACAGAAACAAACATTTTGAACAATGTGTTTTTTGGGATTTGGTCTTTGGGACTGCTGGGTTAACATGTTGCCGTACTTTAAGCCAGCATCAATGTTTAAATAGTGTTGAAGGTACTTCTATTTGTCTCAAGATTGTTCCACATATTGGGGAATCTTGGGCTCCAAGATGGAAGTTTTTAACCCAATATTGTGCGTAACAGCACTTACAATTTGTTATCATTTGGCATTGCTGCATTTTCTTGGGTTCAAAAAAATGGAACTCAGTATCCAGTGCAATGACTGGTCAATTTAAGACACTTTTGATTTTACATAATCTTAGGTAGCTTTGTGAAAATTAAACTGAACCACTATGTACTAGAAAAGGCATTCAGATAAAAAACTATGACCCCTTGCCACAGTATTCCCCCTTTTTTACTGTCTTGGTATCAAATTACTTTTATATGCTCATTTACAAAGGCAATGCATTGCAGATCATGAATGTCAGCAACTCTGGTAGCAGCTACAGCTCTAAACGTAGAAGAATCAACGCAAGAGTACAGGAACATTTATGTGCCATCAAAGAGATTCAGCAGGCAGATCATCCAACTATTTCTGTGGAACATTCCTTGACTCATGTCAGCCCTGCTCAACAGACCACACAAGATTATGTGAATGCCTCAACAGATGCTCTTATCATTAGCTCAATTGTGGGCCCAGGAGTTGGCAGTTCAGTAGAAAGTGAATCAGTTTCGCTTTTTGAACAAGTTGAGGAGCCACTAGACTGCTTGCAGGGAGCCAGCACAGAACATGATGACAATAGCGATGGGGATGACAGGGATTCAGAAGAGAAGCTGAGAGACTGGGCACTAAAACACAACATCCCTCATTTGGCTGTGGAAGACCTATTGCATCTATTGACTGAAGGTCCCATGGTGAATCTCCCAAGGTGTGCCAGAACACTCCTAGGAACTGGGAGGATCACAGATGTGAGGAAAAAAGCTGGCGGTGAGTACTACTATTTTGGGGTAACTGGTACACTGCAGAAAATTGCCAAAAAGTTGAAGGCAAGTCAGGGAAGCTTCAAGACACTCTCCCTGAAGATGAACATAGACGGCCTTCCTCTTTTCAAAAGCTCTCGTACATCCTTGTGGCCAATTCTCTTCACTGTGACAGAATGGGGTTGTGATGAGGTCTTCATGGCTGCTGTTTTCAGTGGCACATCAAAGCCGGTGCCTCTCAGTGAGTTTCTGTCAGACTTTGTAACAGAAATGCATGCCTTGGAATCAAGTGGCATTCAAGTGGAGGGTACTACCTTCCAGGTGAAGATCCAGGCTGTGGTGTGTGATGCCCCAGCAAGAGCATTCATTAAGTGTGTAAAGGGCCATAATGGCTATCACAGTTGTGAGAGATGTGACCAAGTTGGGGTCTACCTCCAGAACAGAATGACATTTCCAGACTCTGATGCTAGTTTGAGGGATGATATTTCGTTCAAAGATCAGGTGGATGAGGATCACCACCTAGATGTGTCACCCCTGAGTACTCTGGACTTGGGTATGGTTTCTTCATTTCCTCTCGATTATATGCACTTGGTTTGCTTGGGGGTAGTACGGAAGTTGGTTGCCTTATGGCTACATGGCCCACTTAGATGCAGGGTTCCCTCCAGAACAGTGACAGAGATGTCAACCGAGCTTTGTAATCTGCGAGAAACAGTGCCCACAGAATTTGCTCGAAGGCCGAGATCACTCCTTGAATTCAAAATGTGGAAGGCCACTGAGTTCAGGCAACTTCTGCTGTATACAGGGCCAATCGTCCTTAAGAAATATCTCCCGAAACGCCTTTTCCGGAATTTTCTTCTCCTAAGTGTCGCTGTTCGTCTTCTTATTGGTGAGAAACTGACTGATGAGGAAATCAGTTACGCTGGGAAACTTCTCAGAATGTTTGTCCTCGAGTTCCCTGCACTGTATGGTGATGAAGGCTTAGTATACAATGTACATTCTCTCACTCATCTGGCCGATGATGCCCGAAAGTTTGGCTCTCTCGACAATGTTTCTGCGTTTCCCTTTGAAAATTACTTGTGCAGACTGAAACGAATGGTGCGAAAACCAAACCAGGTGGTCCCTCAGATTGTGCGCAGAGTTGGAGAGCTAGCCTCGGTTGTGCGAAATAAGCCAGAAGACGAGCACCGACCAAAGTGTACAGGCAGGCACTGGAATGGCCCTCTTCCAAAAAACTACAGCGAGGCCCACCACCAAGTCGTGAAGTACGAAGGAAGGTGGGTGCTCTCTGCGTCTGCTCGCGATTGCTGCGTCGAGTGCAGTGGCAAAGTCCAAAAGATCGTAAATGTCATTCATGAGAAGTCTGGGGATATCAAACTTGTGACTGAAGGTCTGGACAAAGTAGAAGATGCATTCGACTTTCCCCTGCCGTCGTCGAGTCTGGGAGTAGTCGTCGTGAAGCAACGTTTGAAAGAAATATCGATTTGTAGCGTAAATAGTGTCAGTAGAAAGTGCTGGCTCATACCACGTGATGAAGGCTTCATTGCTGTTCCTCTACTTCATTAAATATAGGTGGGTGTGCTTATAAAAACTGACAGTTGACCAAGGGCTTCGGCACTATTTGTTTTAAGGGTACAACAACTTTCTGAAAGTATTTGCCACGATGTTGTACCACATGGACGGATTCGTCTGCCCTAATTCTCAGTTTTCCGTTGTGAAATGTAATGGTTAGTCAGAGCCTAGGCCCACACTCTGTTTCTGTGGTGGCGCCCTGGAATCACTGGTGAAAATCAATGAGAATTATTAAATATTTATGTGATATAAGTGACCGAACTAGTTCTTTTTGCATGCTTTTTTATAGTTCATCTTTCCATTTCCATATTAATAAATATTTGTTGTTGTTTTTTGGCACCCGCCGATTTTCGTTCATATAATGCAATCTATGTCGCAGGTCATGTACGCAGTCGTCGAGTTCACCGACGAAGGCGTCAGTGCTGTTGTGCCGCAACAATGGTTCGTCGACGGCGACGAAACGTTTTGCTTTTGGCCTCATAAGAAGGCTGCTGAGCTCGCCAGAAAGCTCGTCGCTCCATCTCCAGATTGGATAAGACATCCAGTAAGGGTGTTGGGAAAAGCAGGTTGGTACCATTTAGGATATAGTTAAAGAGTTTCTCTGATATAAGCAATTGAACAGATTCTATTATTTTCAGTCATGATGAACACAATGGCAACTGCTGCTTCCATATTTTGTTGGTCCCAAAATTAATTGCCGTTCCAGGAATGATAAATGTATGTGAATGTAATGGCATATTCTGGTTATCAGTGTATCAAAATCATTCACTTGTAGCCACCGATGGGATATTTAAGACGATATTTTCACTGAGTGAGAAGATAATTTTGCTTTGAGCATAAATAGTGCGAGTTATGGCTTTAGGAAAGATCATAGCACTCTAATGCCAATTGCTCTACTCTATGACGATATAACTGCCTTCAAAGTATCCAAAAAAGTTTCCGCCTCCATCTACCTAGATTTTAGCAAAGCTTTTGATACCGTAAATCACGAAATTCTTCTTGGAAAGCTTAAACGCTACGGAATAAGTGGTACTTCTCTAAATTTCTTTGAAACTTACCTCTCAAATCGCAGTCAAATTGTAAAATACAATAATGTTATTTCAAAAACACCTATGGCATTGCCCATGGGAGTTCCACAAGGCAGTGTCCTAGGCCCCCTTCTCTTCATCCTGTACATAAATGACATATATAAAAGTTCTAATACCCCTAATTTCTATATATTTGCCGATGACACTGCCTTACTGTATTCTGCTAACAACATTCAAGAACTGCAAGACAAAATCAATAATTCTCTCCCAAATGTAACATCCTGGCTCCATTCAAACAGACTCACAATTAATACAAACAAATCAACATATCAGTTATTCTCATCGTCTGTGGAGCATAACATTAACATTTCCATAAATAATAAGTCTTTGGAGCGAAAATTTTCCACTAAATACTTGGGTATAACATTAGACGAGGATCTGAGGTGGACAAATCACATAGGAAATGTTGTGAACACCATATCGCGAAATATCGGTTTAATTTGTCGAACAAAACAAACATTTGACTCGTGTCATCTCCTCCTGCTCTATAATGCTTTAGTGCTATCCCACTTAAATTACTGTCTTCCGGTCTGGGGCAGTACCTTCCCTTACCGGCTTAATAAATTAGTTCTCCTTCAGAAAAGAATTGTCCGCATAATTAGTAATACTGACCGCCTAGCCCACACCAGCCCCCTTTTCAAAAAACATAAAATTCTGAAACTACCTGACCTTGTTGAATATGCTCAGATCAACATCCTTCATAACTTCCTTCGGCACTCACTACCTGCACCATTATCGGATCGATTAAATTTACTTACCCCAAACCAAACTGATAGAACGAACCGTCAAACCCATCACTTTCTCATTCCCTTTGCTCCTACTATGTATCGCAAATTTTCATTTTTTGTTGCTGCCCCCCGTGTGTGGAATAAAGTTGTAGCATCGAAAATTACTAGTCTGGAAGATGTCCCTCTAAGCAAGCCTTTCTTCCGTAAAGTTGTCTCAAAACTGTACCTAGATATGTATTAGGACGTGTATCAATGAATTATTAGTACTTAAGTCGTTAAGATTAGCACAGGTTATGTTTATGTGAAAATCATGTGCCGACTAGCAAGCTGAGTTCTCAGGGGTGCTGCACTAATAAATTTATATCTCGTTATTTCGCTCACATTACTTTTAATGCCGCAAAGAAACGTCCATTGAGGCAGTTGTTGGCGCTTTAACAGGCCAGCCTCAGGCACCTCCCTGCCCTTTCATTCATTCCCATTCTGTTTTGCGCGCCTCCAAATCTCCCCTCTCTCGTAAAGTAAATGCGCATCACCCATAATTTCCACAGTCCCTTCACTCCCTCACTAACGAAAATCTGTCGGCAGGCGGTGGCCCGGTTGGTGAGCCCAGGGCTCACCCTGACCGTGGCCCGGCGGCTCTCCCGATTGGGCGCCCCTGGCGTGCCATCGGGGGCCGCGTGCTGGCGTGGGGCGGCGCTGGGCCACTCCTGGGCTGCGCTGCGGGGGCTGGCCGCCTGGCGGCGGTTGCCGGCGCCCCCTGCCTCTCGTCCGGTCCGGGCCGGGCCTCGTCGTGGGTCTGTGTGCTGCCTTGCGCGGGCGTGCGGAACGTGTGTGTGTGGCGGCTCGCGGCCCGGCCAAGTTGAGGGACGAAATCGCTCCGGGTGCTCGCGTGGGAGCACGGCGATAGGACGCTGACGTGGTGGAGTGGCGCCCTCTAAGGTTCATATGATGCCTCGTTGAGTTGAGTGCTGATGTCTGGTGGCTGCACGCTTTTATTGTATTATGTGTCTACACTCGAGTGTTTTATTGTTTTATTGCCTCGCTCTGCTCTTACCTCTTCTCTTTTCTGCTCTTCTCTCTCCCGCGGGAACTTTACTCTCTTGACCCCTACAAATTGTGTGTTTGTGCAAATATATACGTATGGATGGAATTGGTGCACTGTTGTAATTTTTGTGTTAACACTGTGATATTATGACTCCGAAGCTAGGTTCCAAGGCAAACCAAATAAATGAATTGTTATTGGTCTGCCACACCCGACTGACAGTGCAGTTGGGACACATTGACTGTACAATGTTGTATTTAAGTATTGGACTTAGCACGAAAACTAACTTAGGTTCTGCGGTGGCGCTTGGCTCCTTAAATTTTTGCTTTGGTTCTATATGTAACGAACTTTTGAGGGGTAAAATACACCATACCTCGGGTATGGTGAGGATGGTATCATGAATGTGCCCGCCAGGGAGTTGTTTGCTCATTTATTCATTCATTTATGATCTCAGGTTCCTACGAGCGCGCAAGGGAGAAGCTCTCAGTTGCAGACTACACATCAGATCTTCAAACAGAGGATGAAGAATTAGCCAGGAAAAAACGGTCGGTGTGGACAGAATGAAATAACATTGGGTCTCTGTGGTGTGCCTATTAGTTATTCCCGCGTGCGTGATATGCGATGCTGTGCTATGAACAGGGCTCTTGGCACTGCTCGTGCTGGTCTTTCTTGAGATTATGTCCAGAGCTTTATATAGATTTAAGATCAGTAGCCACTCTGGGGTGTATTAAATGCGGTTTGGAGTTACAATTAATTCTTGATGAGCAGGAAGATGCGACACAGAGTATTTTCGTCCAGCTCCGAGTCGGAGAACGACGAGCCTGCTCATGGGCCGACACCACCGCCATCTCTTTTGCGGACCTCGGCCGAACTGCCCAAGTCGCCCACACCAGTGCATACTCACGTGGCACCCATCGTGGATAAGAGCGACGATCCATCGGCATCGGCGTCTGGTTCTTCTGAGAACCCTGGCCCGAAACGCACGGGTACCTAAGTTAAACTTGTCCTTTGGTTTATCCCATATGGAGATATCAGCATTTCCCGCATCGTGGGTGGTGGTGATGTAGCCATGTATCGGAAAAAGTGAAACATAGGTTGCTCCCTGAAGTGGAGCAAGATCATGTTCTATGTCATTCAATTTGCTGCTAATAGTGCTTAGAAATTGACTTGAAGCAGTCCGGCTCCAGAGCCAAAAATATAATCTAACCTTTTATTTTATTGACCTCTCAGAACCTCAGTATTAACCTGAGCCAAAAATTGATGGTTTAATATTTATTACGGGTAATTTTCTCACATCTGCGTTTTTTTTTGCTATCCCGTTTTGGAGTCTAATTCGAAGGAGGGTGTTTCAGCAACCCCTTCCCTACACTGAGGCGAAGGTGCATTGGAGGCACGCCGGGGCAGGTGTTGATAGTGGAAGCCTCTTAACAATATGTTGGATGTAAAACTATGTAATAATGTCTGAATGTAAAACTGCTCCACAGATCAGGCACTGATGCAGCGTGTCTTGGAGGTGCTGGAAGTGACGCGGGAGAACCAGCGGGCTATGATGGAGACACTCCACATGCATACGTCGCTCCTGGGGAACCTTCTTCGTAACCAGAAGGGGAGCTCAGCAGCTGCTCCTGCGAACGGAAAGCCCCCGGAAGGGGCTTCCTTTCCTCTGAAATCCATGCAGGAGTTTGAACTACTCGAGCAGCGATTGAATGCCGATGAGGAGTTTGCTGGCGCCCTGGTAAGCTACTATTGATGTTTTCAGTTTTGTATTTAACCCCCCCCCCCCGGTGGAGGTAGGGATGTTTGAACACCTCCCACCATGTCGAAATGGCGAAGGTGGCTTGAAGGCCCTTCGGGGCATGTGTAAGAGCTTATTGTTGAAATGTTGTTTTAATATTGTTTTTATCAACTCCCTTTTTAAGAACCACTGACGTCCATACGTCCATTAAAACGACTTGTGGCCTTTCGATGGAAGATTTGTGTTCAGTCTTGAGGCAGTTCTCGGTTAAAGGTCATGATTATTTCGGCTTTAAAGGTACTGACTCAAATTTTACAAACCATACCATGCATGTTAATTATGGGCGATTACGATAATTATTTGGTCTATCTGCATCACCTCGTGCTCATCTCGGCAGGCGCTATACTTGGGAGATAAGGGCGGATCAACTGTCGACGATTGTGTACGGAGGACCATGGCGCAGGTCATGAAAAGCAGTCTGGGCCTGCACTTCAATATGCAGGGCGCCCAACGCCACGGGAAGAGGCCGTTTGGAACGGCGAAGCTGTTCGGCGTTGTTTACAGTAAGTTTCAGCAAGGGGACGCTGTGTGCCAGGGGAACGTGGCGTTCTAAGTCACCAAAGAGTTAGTAAAATATGTTTTCGATGATAACCGAGCAAACGCTTTTGTTTCAAGGCACCTAAAAGTTTACCTAAATTTTTATAGCTCATTGTTCTGTAACATAAATTTAACGCAACCACATGATTAGTCCGGTTGCAAGAAATCGATGTCTCGTCAATTGAAATGGAGCATCATTTGATAAAATCAAGATGTTCTGGCTTAGGTTTTGGGTTTGTCTATCTGAAGAAAACCGAAAATTCAGCGTAATCGTCATCTACAGACGTGGGCGCAGATCAGAGCTCATTTTCGTTTCAGGAGCCGTCAAGCGCAACCCGGCCATCACGGTGACGGAGAAAGACGTCACCCAAGCCGTTCGGAAGTGGTTGGCGAACAGCCGCGACCGCGACGGAAATAGGTCCCAGCGTCGCCTATCGCAGCAACAGGACGGAGAGGATGCTGTGGAACTTTAGTGCCTTGGGACTGCTCGATTGAGATTCGTCGCTTGCAGCAGGAAATAAAGAGAGAACCGTTCCCGATGCATGTCTCGGTCCAGGACGTAGCAGACGATTGAACACATCAAAAACACTCCAATGTATATTCATTTGAATGTACGCATATCTGTAAAAGCTGGACACACCTCAGGCGCACACGTGACTTCTCGCACCGGTGCTGTATGTTAACCGGTGTGAGATATTTAACATTGTGACTGTGCCGGGCTACATGCGGTTCTTTTGACAGTAAACGTCATTTCCTTAACCTTCATTTCTCTCCCTGGGTTCCTGTGAATTGACGAATCTCCAGCTTTCGATAGCTTGCAAAATTTATGTGACGACTAAATATAACTAACAAGCATTGAAAAGGCTAGGTTTTGGACTGAACCTTACATTTGAATAGCATGTGAACCCTTGGAAATGATGACATTTCTTAAACGTGATATCATGTAAAAGCTTGTGTTTCTGCTACCTTAACAGTTGAACCTTCCTGTTAATGGTTTTTGTGCTGGCCTCGCAGCAGTATCAAAATTAGAAATACTTTACACTTTAATGCAAACTCGGTAATATTGAGTCTTCGGGGCGTCATCAGATGAAAATCAGGAAATATTCCTGTGAAGATGAAAAGCAGACCGTCGTGTTTTTACCTTTTTATCAATATTTCTCGCTTTCGATCAGATGACGTCTCGAACAGGAAATATCGAGTTTGCATTATAAGTATTTATTTCCGCCTATGACACCTCTGTGAAGGGGTCAGCAAAAGACCATGAACATGGAAAATGCCTCGCATTCAAGCAGGGTCTGGAACTCAGGTGCAAGGGTTCTGTTTTTTGTGCGATGAATGTGTTATAACGTAGTTTCTTTTGAGGCGTGATTGCCACGTGATTAGCCTCGATTACTGTGAGGTCATCTGACGCCGCCGCCACAGGGTCATCTGGATGTCTTGAGCTCATTCCTTGCAGTGACAACATGGTCATCCCACACGGCACCCCACACTGTTACCTCATGGTCACCCCATACGGTTACCTCATGGTCAACCCACACGGTTACCATACGGTCATCCCACACGGTTACCACATGGTCAGCCCACGCGGTTACCATGCAGTCATCCCACACGGTTTACCACATGGTCAGCCCACGCGGTCCCCACGTGGTTTGGCCCACGCGGGCCCCACGCGGAAATATCTTCCAAAACCGCGTGGGCCCCACGCGGTCACCCCACGAGGGCACCACGTGGAAAGTGACGGGGAGCCCACGTGGTTACCACGCGGTAACCACGAGGGTGTGTTAGCTGGGTACCCACTGACCCCTTGAAAAATTCCCAAGATAAATGACGTCAAGAAATGTAACGAATAAACTTGTATTGCCTAGTTATGGGCCTCATTCGTTGATATGAAAATTATGACCCACATGTTACAATCCCTTGCGTCATTTGTCTTGGGTAATTTTTGGAAAAACATCTGGCATTAAAAGCTCTTGGATTTTCGCCACGAGGGTCTGGAACATACCTCAATCTCCAGCGGTGTCTGTCAAATTTCCTTCGCATCATGCCGTATCTCGTTTGTTAAGGTATCTTGGTTTGTAAATGCCTATGTGATTCATCTCGAGTAGGTTGGCATGTGCAAATCGTTTTAGCGTAATGCCAATAATAGCAGAAGACTGGAAAGTACCGCTTTGGGTCCCAGTGTTGAACGGAACTTGCTAAAAAAGCTCAAAATAGAATGCGGCATGTTCGCCTTCGTACATGTAAGTATATCCTATCAACAATAATCTGCGGCCGCACACTATTAAATGAAGGAATATAATGGATGGGAGGATAATTCCAAGTTTCCTTACCTGCCCTAAAAAGGGTAAAAGCTGCCCCAAACTGGTTGTTCTTCCCTGAGGCTGCCCGAATGAGCTCGTCAAAACCTGCTATGCCGATTTGGCCATAAACCCCAAAGCAATGGGAGGGTCCAAACTCTCCTATGGCCTGTTTTCTAGCCAACTAGTGTTTCATAATTAATCAATTGGGAAATGTCCATCAGTAAAAACTATTTTGATTGCTTTTGACCATTTGCAAGGTATTTATAATTGATAGTGAAAAATTTATTGGCTGCACCAGACAAATTTGGCCCATTGACTCTGTCAGTCAATACTTTCTGTAGAAAGTATACTGAAGTATACTTGATCTATTCTCACATGCATGGGCTCGGCTTCCCCTAAGCAAACCTGCTGGACCTGCACCCGTTTGGGCAGCATTTGACACTCCTGGTCTTGGAGAGTTGCCATGCTGGAAATTGTGCCAATCAGACCCAATAACCACTTGACCCGATAATGGGTTACTTGACCCATCTTCGTTCTTAAATGTGGGAACTCTGAAGACCAGTTTAGGGAATATGATACCTTCCTAATATGACATGAACTGAGAAAGTCAAGTCTGCAAAGTATGGCAGCAGGCCAGACAGGTCACACCAGCCATCTAAAATTCTCGCACCGCCAGCAACCAAAAATTCACACCAATCTTCCATATACCAGGGAGAAAAACGCACCCATTCCTACCCACAAGATGCAATGCCACCTATCTTATTAGTTAGTTAGTTGACGACTTTTCATAAGGACCCTCCTGTATCTTTATAACCATATAGCCATTATTTGTTTGGTTTTCTGTGTCACCTTCCTTGCACCAGTCTCACAAATTCGCACTAGGTTGGTAAAATTTGCACCACTCACTCCTGTCTTCAAGGGCACTCTCAACAACAAGATCTCATATAAAATGCCATACTTAGCACAATGGGAGAAAGTTGTGTGATACAAAATGCCAAGACACCACTTGATCACCATTTCATCTGTTCAAGGTTTTACTGTCTGCAGAAAAATGAAGAAATTTTTTCCTGTGGACCCTGTCCTCCTTGGTCATGTTTACACTTTATGACACAATCTTAGGCAAGTTACCTATGTTACGCTCAACCCTGCTACACGTGCTGAGGGAACAATGTTTTCTTTTTTGGTCATCTTTAAAACCCACATGTGAAACATACTATTGGTACTGTTGATTGTACATGGGTATATATAACTTGCCTATTGACTGACTCAAAATATGTTTAAATGTTTTAAACAAAAGAGAAGAAATGATATATGTTGCTTTGGTTCCTAATGGTAACCTCTTTTAGCTAAACACATTTGCTTGTATTCATATTCATTATTGGCACAAATCAAATAGGGAAATAGCATTGCCAGCTCATGGGCCAATTTGATATCACAATAATTTGGATATTTTTCTTTACTAACAGAGGAAAATTAGCTCAAGCAAAATATAACAAAATATTACTTGTATCAATGCCATGTAACCCTGGCAGTTGATACATAGTTAAACCCCAACAATTATTTTTATTGAAATATCAGTCATATCATTTTTTTGCAGATATGGGCCAAATCCATTATTTTTAGCATAGATTGTCCCTGGAAGCACTATAATTTTGAATAGTTTCAAGGTGTTATCTTCTTTTAGAAAAAAGAAACTCAACAGGCCACTAGGAAATAAAATGGGCTGCTGCTGTAGTGGTTTAGCTGTAAGTTGTAAAATTTTGAGAAGCTTCACTTGAAGTATGAAACCAGTGGTTGAATTTCCTTTGAATATTTGTTTCAAACTCACAAAGCTGCTCCTTAAAAATGTGTTGAATGCACATTTCCTACATGTGTTTGATACATGCTTATACTTGCCGAACATCGAGCTATTTCGAATTCTTGGGGGATGAGGTGGCTTAGTGGATAGCACCCTTGTCTTCTAAGCCACCGGTCCCGGGTTCAAGTCCCGGCGGAGCCTCTGAATAAGTCGGTCTGATCCCCAAAATCCCTTCCAACAGGGTGAGAGTTGGCGACGTCGTATGACCCTGGCAGTTGGTGCGTCGTTAAACCCCAACAATTATTATTATTATATTCGAATTCTTACCTCGACATTGTTCTGGTAAATTTGCTGCAAGTAGCAGGGCCTTTCGTGTATAAGCTCTCACTTTCTGCTTTTGCAGTTCTCCCTCCCGTCACAGCTGTTGTACCTGTGTATCTTGTGTGCCACTCTAAACCGGCATGTAACTCAAATGTATCCCTTTTGCACAATGAGGTTTTTTGAACAATTAGCAGCCAGGGACGTAGGAGCCGGGGGGGCAGGGGGCAGCTGCCCCCTCAACTTTCATGATTCTTAACCATTAACCCTATGGCGTTGACTGGAAAGAAATGACTTGAAAATTCCCGCTGTCCCCCCCAACTTTGAACATAGTTCCGACGCTCCTGTTAGCAGCTTAGGTGTTCTATTTTCGTATCCTAGAATATGAATCTGTACCCGACCTACTAAAACTTTTGCAGAATCTCCACTTCAGAGGCCGTTTGTATAGCAATTGTCTGAATGTTTATTTGATCATTTTTGGCGGTGGTGAACAGACGTAACCGGCTGGTATCGAAGCCATATTGAAATTTTGACAGCGCCACCTATGATCTCGGTCTGACGAAGGATTCGTAGCGGCTCCTATGAGACCTGCATTGGATGTGCTGTGTACTTTATTGCATAGCTAGTCTTGCTACTCTAGCTTCTGAATCCTAATCTTGACTTAAGCTTTGCAGCAGCCCTCCGTTGTTACCGTTATAAGCATACCCTTAGCTTGTCTCTTGTCAGTTTTTCTCACCTGACGCAGAAAGAATGGTGCTCGTATGTGTGCTTTACCATATGTGTGCCCATCCAAACCAGCCAACATGCCTCGGAATAAAGAGCCCTCACCCTGCCTGTAACCTCACCTCGGGACACATCGTCTCTGCGTCGAGCGAGCCGTCCGTGGCTCGCTCTGTCCCACACCGACCTCCGTCACTGTTCGTCGCCCGCCGCACTTAGCATAAATCGTTCCCGTCGGCGCTCGCGTTCGCCCGTCACGCGCGCGTATGACCCCTGATAGTAGCGGTACATTTCCAAATGTCAGTGAACCATATGTGTAACAAATATAACAGAATATCAGTCTTAGTGACTATAACATGCTAAGGAACTTGGCTTAACGGGAGTTTTAGACAGATCTACGACCGACTTTCCAAGCTTTGTATGTTGTGTTGTACCAGCATGCAACTTATCCCTGGTGCGACAGTTTTGGTCATATGAATTCTGGTTGGCGACAGTCTTCACATTTTTTCCTCCCCTGTTTGTCCCAAAACTCACCGTTCGTAGAGAGAAAGTGTTGAAATAAGCCCCTTCTCGACCCCTTCGGCCGCGGGTGGTCACATGACTATGGCTAATTATGCTAATTTGACGTAGAAGAAGCCTTTGGGCTTTACGGCCTACCAACTTCTGAGGTCATATGGTGTCGCACACTCTCATCCTATTGGAAGGGTATATTGGGGATCAGGAAGACCTTGTTCAGCATCCCCGCCCAGGATTTGAACCCGGGTCAATGTCGTGGAAGTCCAACGTACTACCACTGCGCCACTGCATTTCCCACAACGTGAGGTAATGCTGACGCCATTCTGAGGGGACAGCCCTTTGCTTCCTCGGTCATCTCAAAACCCATGGTGTTGCGCAAAAGAAGTGAAAGTGCTCTCTGTCGACTGGTTCCCTTGGTTGGCTTGTTCCAGGGTGCTACTTCTTCATCATTCCGAGTATGCAGAGAAATACTGAGAATGATGAAAAATTAGAACTGTGAATTATTTTTCGACACACTTTATCCAAATAAAAACAGTCTAAAATATGGACGGAACATAAAATGGTGATCGCCGCGAGGCGTATTTATTCATGGCGCATGCTGCAGCAAATATATTATGTACAGACGTGTGTTTGATCTCCAGCACAACTCAGCTTGAAACATATGGGAGCGAAAAACGTTAGATAATATGATTCCACGTCTCTGGTGAGGGTTCTTCAGCTCATGCAAAAGAAAATGAAACAACTCCGAACATTGAGCTAATTAGCCACTTTCAACAAAAATATGACCGAGTTCCCGAATTTTAATACAAACACATCTAATCTAAACCCACCACATTCTGGACTTTTATCCAGGCGCACATTCATGTTTTATGTCCTTATGGAACAATAACAGAGAAATCATGGTCCACTTCCTTTAGAAACTCTCAGGTCAGAAAGGAAAATGAAAATATGTGGTGATGAGCTGTTGTCTCTGTAGGAATAGAAACATTTGGAAACTTCGATCGTCTGGAAACTTCCCAATGATTTTATAGACTTAGAGCCTTAAAGTATGCTTCTGGTCTACGTAAAAAAAATCCAACTGGCTTTTGACTGCGTACCATTAGCCTGTTTCTGTTTCAATCTCACTGAACCTGTCAGAGTACGCTGATTGGCGCTGACCCTGCTACTGAACTTCTGGATATGCCTACCTAGGCACTGCTAAATTCTGTGCGAACGTCGCCTAAGGCGAGAAAATGTGGGGTGGGGCGGGCTTCGACGCCACCACGATAGGGTTTGGCGTTCATTTGAGAGTGTTTGCCTTCCAAAGTGGTGCCCACCTGGTCTGGATGGCACCCTCCCCCAACTGTGTGTACCCCTCCCGATCAGCAAACCTGGATCCGCCTGTGCTGTCGGGTCGAGTGCATCACCTTAGGTTCTCTGTTTAAAAGTAGAATAATCAGTGTCATTACAGCACTGCCATTGACATCGCGGAGCGGTAGAATGCGCTTGTTCTGCAAACTAGGTAATTCTAGCCTATTAAGATGGCCGTCTTCACTGCACCAGCGTATGGCATGTTGTTAAAGGGAGTGTCCCATTTTATGATTGGTTTTCAACCGAGGTAGCAGTTTTCTAGGGCGTGTCGAGAAACTACTGCTGGTATATTTAATTTCAACCAAAGCTCTCTGTATTCAATTCCCGCACGCTTTAAAGTTAAAATAAAGGTTATTCTACTATTTTAGATCGTGAAGCCCTTTCTACCCTTTCTATCTGGTAGCGCTTGTCACGTGATGAATTTTATCAACTATCATCGCCTCCGCAACGTTATGTGCCACAAGCTGCCGCATGCAGCTATGTTCGTAAATACCCGCAATGCTTGGGTCAATTCAGGGAAGAAGACGAGAGGTGTTATTGATGTTTTGAACGACTGGATGTGGAAAAAATTTATTTTGCTTATTTCCAGACCTGCAGTTTCCATAATTTCCAAATTCTTTTCCGAATTTGACAAAGTGATAAATTCCCTTTAACCGCACAGAGGCCAAAGTTACACCAATCTATTGGCCCGAGTCTGCTCCGTGTGAGGAAGAGTTAAAAGAAACATTTGGCAAGGTAGAAGAGGTAGAAATTTGTTACGGCAATATCTTAGCTCCATAGCAAGTATCTTACCATGATTTATCCTAAAAACCGCGCGGGACGAAAAACAAGTATTTTGATGCTGCTCATCTCGCATATGTTTCTTCATATTTTCCGCTGTACAGTGCTAGAATTACAGAAATTTCAATTTTTACTGGCTTAAAAATAAGAATAATAGGGGTTTTCTTATATTTTGTCACCTTTTGGTTCATATTGTTCAATAAACTATACTCTAAGATCACTGCAACCTGTTTCTAAAAATACGCAATGTCGGAAGTGAAGGTTGTTTGTGCTTGCGTAACCGCCCTGAAAAGTGGCACCACACCCGCGATCGCCGTTTCTTTGTGCACCTGTGCACGCACCACACAATCATTCTGCACTTCCACGCACAACTGCCATTGCAATTAATTGCCATATCACGCATCAAGAGTGCTCCTCGAGCTCCAGGGAAAACTAACACTGCAATTACGGCCGCAGTTCGCGGTAGACACTGCTGGGGCGCTTCGACAGCGGAGGCCGGGCCGGATATCAGAGCTATAAAACGAGCGCCGCGCGCCGTCGCCGGTGGCACAACAGCATTCCGCGAAACGGCTGCATACCACTGCGATGCAACATGATGCAAACGTTTGTGTGAATACATGCAGCATACCTGTACCGGTGTCTCGGCTACATGCCTGATCGATACATGACCTTTGGGAGTTATGCAATCACGGCTGTGTAGAGCCATTTAAGAACACATTTTCCTTATCTTTGAACACAGTTGGTTCCCAATAACTGTGATATAATGTTAGAAGGGTGAATTTTTTTGGGATTGTAAGAATTTCAGAAAAAACAGCTTCGTCAGTTGTTGCAGTGTCTACAATGGTTGAAGAGTCAGGTTCCGAAATCCAAACGATGTTATCCCCTATCCAAGAAGTACCGTACGATCCCCAAGTCATGACAGAATCCTCCATTAATAAATCCCCATGATAGCATAGCATTGAAAAAGGGTAGGTATAATATTGTAAGATCATATTGATCTGGATAAATTCCTGACTTTGTAGTAAGACACCTCACAAAATTGGAGGTTTTCCCACACCTTCATAAAACCACTGTCAAATCACACCGCTGCCACCATACAGCCCTATCACTACCATTGAGCGCCCGTCTAATGTGTTTGTTTCACATGTGCGCCAGCCTATGATGGCGCTGATGTGATCACTCACGCTTTTTGTGAGCTCTCCCAACGGCTGTTATTGCCGCCGAAGCGCAGCCGACGCAAATGGAGCAGAAATAACTGATATAAAATACGACAACACACCCTGCCGAGGGCGGAAAAACGACCGGTTATTATTCAATTGCAGTTGCTGGGCCGTAAATACGACACAAGCCGGCGGTTCGACTCGTAGGGCATTCATAGATGCGGGCGGCAGCGGAACACGCCTATGTGCCGCCGCACAAATGGCGTGTTGCGCCCGCCAGTTACAGCGACCGGGCGACCAGTGAGAGCTGCACTGGAGAGCCGCCAGGCGGAGTCCTCGGCGCGGCGGTCGGACAGTAGAGTGTCATAAATAATGTCGGTGAACACAAACTGTAGTGCTTCACACTTCCGTGGGCAGCGACAATGACCAATGCCATTCAGTATATTCAGAAAATCTGACCAAAGTGTAGAGGATTCGGTAACAGCCTGAATACAAGGGAACAAGTGCATAACCATTATGGGTAGGTATCCTCAATTTGGCTCCGAGCGAGAGCGAGACTCATCGTCTTTAAAGGGAATGTGGCACCTCCATAACGTGATTTTAATTGATAGCCAAGTTGTAAAGCAAGTCGGAAAACCCGGCACTCTATATATCATTTGTCTTGGAGCTCCGTATTTCCGTAGAAAAAGCTAAAACCGACCTGAAATATACCTCTCATGTACCTCTAGCCAGGCGGCCATTGTTGTGGCCTGCTGGTGTGACGACATATGCTGACGTCACGATGAGCATCAGCCAATCAAAGCCCTTGAAGCGTTTCGAGTATGGTAGTGGTTGCCAGATCATGACATCATCCACTGGCAGATATTTGTTTTCCTAGAGGAGTATTTTAAAAATTAAAATATTGAGCTTATTTTACATTTTTCAAAGAAATCATGACTGGTTTCATTATTTTCGGCTAAAAGTACGCCTAATTACACTAAATTCCAGGATTCGACCCAGGCGCCACATTCCCTTTAAAGGGATTGTGGCGCCTGGGTCGAATCCAGGAATTTAGTGTAATTAGGGGTATTTTTAGCCGAAAATCATGAAAACGTCCACGATTTTTCTGAAAAAATGTACATTGAGCTCAATATTTTGATTTTAAAATGCTCATCTAGGGTGAAAAATAAACCTCTGCCTGTGGATGACGTCATGGTCTGGCAACTACTACCATATTCAATAGGCTTCAAGGGCTTCAATTGGCTGATTACTCACCGTGACGTCAGCGCTGTCGTCACACCAACAGCTGACAACTGTGGACTCCTGGCTGTGGTACATGTGGGGTACATTTCAGATAGGTTTTAGCTTTTCTTCGGGGAAAATTTGAGTTTCAAGACAAATGATATATTGAGTACGGGGTTTTTCGGTATGCTTTACAATTTTGCTATGCCACTTAAAATCACGTTATAAAGGTGCCACATTCCCTTTAAACAAAGACATCCCCACTACAATCAGGGGTGTAATTTTCCAAAAATCTTTGGGGGTGCTCAGCCGGTCGGGGGCGGCAACCCATAGGGGCGGCGGCGTTGGGGGGGGCGGCACCCCTTTATTGCACCAAATCTGTTATTCATCGCGTTTTTGCACCTTTTATAGCACAGGGAACATTTTATTTTAATGTTGGGCAGGTATTTTTATGCAACATCCCAAAGCTACATACACGTCTTATAATAATCAAATCTGAGCTTTAAATCTTTCCACGATCAGGGGCGCAGCCAGAGCTTTGGTGTGGGGGGCACACCACCTTTGAGGGGCACCCCGGGAGAGAAAGGGCACTTTAAGGTAACCTAAAAAACTTACTATATCTTAGTTAATATTAACTTTTGGGTACCTTTGGTCCAAGACAAATGCAGATCAAGCATTGGCGGAGAAGGAAAACTGAATTAAAATCAGAAAAAAGAAAAGTGTCACCGAAATCTCATGAAAATACCCAGAACACGATTTTTTGGGATAGATTTAAGGACAAATCAGCCAACTCATGCAAGTACTAGACATCCGAGAATTCAGCGGAGCCTGTGATATCTGTCACTATGTGCAAGATAAGACATATTGGAGTCGAACATTCATTTGTTATGCCCACTGGCTGTATCGTGACGAGTGAGCCCTGGTTGAACGCGGATTAAGTTCCGCGGCTCCCACAAGGGCCGTGGGAGGAGGTGTGGCATAGTGACATTGGACGGATACAATTTTTGTTGCCGGAATAATTTGGGAGATACCAGGATCGGTCTCAGTTGAAGTAAAAAAAGTAAACAGGCTGGTAGTTTGGATAGGGCCGAAAATTGTGAGAAACTAGTTCTTCATTCATTTTAATTAATTAGTACAAATCCTGGTTCAGGTGACTGTGCTGTGAGCTCAGGGGCACATGCCTTTTTATCACCCCCTCCCCAGAATCCACCAGTATAATAAGCAATTTATTTAACCCGGGGTGCCTAGGCATCACAAGCCGTTTTAGCGATGACGGCTCATTCTTCATTAGCTCCATTTTACAAGGGGAGCTTGCACTTTGTCCTTATTCTGCATTCAAAACCAGCTCAGGGGCCCCCTAGTGTGGATCAGAGTCCTCCAGAGCAGCTGCCCCTCATTCCCCCAGTTGTGCCCGCCGGGATTAGACTAGCCCCGTGACCCCCGAGGTGATGGGAGTTGGCCTTGTGTTCTTATTCTGTGTCTATTCAAGACCAGCTCAGGGGGGCCCCTGGTGTGGATCAGAGCCTCCCCCCCAGAGCAACTCATGCTTGGCCCGGGACTAGACTAGCAAAGTGGCCCCAAAGATGGGGGGATCATCAGACTAGCTCAATGGGCCGCAGATAGGCTCATAGGGCCATGCACCATATTAGCTCAGGGGGCACCAGGCTAGCTCAGAGGGCATCAGATGGGCTCAGAAGGCACAATGATGACACATGAGGCACCAGATCAACTCAGAGGGCATTAGTTTAGCTCAGGGGCAATATGCCTGCTCAGGGGGCACCAGATCAATCAGCTCGGGGGCCCAGATAAGCTCCTAGTCCCCAAACCAGAGCAGGGGTCTAGATCAGCTCAGGGAGCACCATATCACCTCAGAGAGAGGGCAATGGATCAGCTCAGTGGTCCCCGATCAGCTCAGGGTACAGATCAACTCGGAGCTACTAGATCAGGCCAGGAGGCATTTAATCAGCCCAGGAGCCCCATACCAGCTCAGGGGCCTTCATCAGCCTCAGTGGGCACAACTCAGCTCAGGGTCCCAGAGCTTCTGAGGAAATTACTTAATCAACTCAGGAGGCCCAGATCAGCCTAAAAGGCACTAGATTGGCTCAGGGGGCACCACATTAGCTCAGGGGGCACTAGATGAGCTCAGAGGGCACGAGATGGGCCCTGGAGGCAAAATGTTGGCTCAGGGGGCACCAGATCGACTCAGGAGGCATTAGTTTAACTCAGGGGGAAACATATCTGCTCAGGGGGAAAAAGATTGAGCAGCCCGGGAGCCCAGATCAGCTTCCAGCCCCCAGACCAAAGCAGGGGTATAGCTCAGCTCAGAGAACACAAAATCAGTTCAGGGTGCACCAGACCAGCTCAGGGGGCACCAGATCATAGCTCAAAGAGGCACCATATTGGCTCAGGGGACAGTAGATCAACTCTACGAGGCATGTGATCAGCTCAGGGGGCCCAGATCAGCTCAAGGGGCACTAAAACAGCTAATAGGGCACCAGGCGAGCTCGGAGGCATCAGACTAACTCAGAGAGCATTAGCTAGGTTCAAGAGGCACAATTATTTGCTCAAGGGGCACCAGATTGACTCACCGGGCACCACATCAGGTTAGAGGGCACGTGATCTACTCAAGTGGCCAAGACCAGCTCAGTGGGCCCCAGATGAGCTCAAGGGTCACCAGATTAGCTCCGCCGGTGCGATTATTGGCGACGATGAGGCACTAGTTGGTCACGAATTACGTACCCATATTCTCCCGGGTGCTTGGAAAGGCGACAGAATGCCCTAGCTGACCAAAAAAGGTACTAAATTATCAAACAATAGTTATAATCGCTCAATGTAATCTAATTGCATCTAGGTTTGACGCCGTATGGCAATAAATTTGGAGTCGCACAGCCCAAACCGGGTAAACCGCTTAGCGATCAAAGGGCACTTCGGCACCGATGGGGGCACGTGTCCCCCTGGCTGCGGCTCTATCCACGATTGAAGTGTATCAGTTTTGTGGGGTTAAATTTTACCTTGAGCATGACAGAGCGGATGGAGATTGAAATGAGAACAAAAAACTTAAAGGGAATGTGGCACCTTTATAACGTGATTTTATCTGAGATAGCCAAGTTGTATAGCATGCCGGAAAACCCGGTACTCTATATATCATTTGTCTTGAAACTCAAACTACCCTTTGTTTTTTCCGAAGAAAAAACAAAAACTACCTGAAATGTACCCCTCGTGTACCCTTAGCAGCGGGCCACAGTTGACAGCCATGTTGGTGTGACGACATATGCTGACGTCACTATGAGCATAAGCCAATCGAAGCCCTTGATGCCTATGGAATATGGTAGTGAATGCCAGATCATGACATCATCCACAGGCAGATATTTATTTCCCCTAGAGGAGCATTTTAAAAATCAAAATATTGAGCTTATTGTACATTTTTCAGAGAAATAATGGACGCCTCCATGATTTCCGGCTAAAAGTTCCCCTAATTACACTAAATTTCAGGATTCCATCAAGGTGCCACATTCCCTTTAAAGGGAATGTGATTTTCGGCTAAAAGTTCCCCTAATTACTCTAAATTTTAGGATTCAACCAATGTGCCACATTCTCCTTAAAGGATTCTCTTTAAAGAGAACTCCCTCTCAAGGGGTTCCCTTTAACACGCGCATTGACTGGGGGCGGGTACCCGCCCCCACTCTCGGGTTTTTCGGAGATAGCAGAAAAACGGTGACGCGTAGCGCCGCCATACTTGGCATATCTTTTTTCTCATCATTTTTACAGCTTCTGTGAAAATTCTAAGGTTAGGTCATCTCAGGTCAGATCACCAGTACAGGTCCAGTGACCTGACACCAAAAAAAGTTTAAGATAGCATAAGTCGGAACAGGGTGAACTTATCCTATTGAAACTCATATCACATAATGGGCCTACCGAGTTCTCTAAAATATGTTCCGGTATTTTTGATATCGATGACCTAAGGTCAGGTACAAGCCATGACCTCTCCATGGAAATACATGGGAAAATGGTTTTGACTGAATAACTCAGTAACGGGTGGTGATAGAGCGTTTATTTTAGCTGCATTAGACTCGCCTTGTCTTTGAGGTTCTAATGATATGCACTTTATATATTATGACCTTGACCTGACCTCAGGTCAGGTCAAATCTTTGATTTGACTTAGCAAGGTCAAATTATATATCATTCGATTCGGCTTGCTGTTTCATAGTTTCATTCGGCTTGCAAGGATTCATACAGTTTTAGTCGTTTTGCTCTATCTTTAATTCTTCAGATGTAATGACCGAAAACCTTCATTTACATGTTATCCCTATGACGGCATGTTTTGCCTCTCGCAACCTTAAATGTGACCTGAAAAATGGTTCAAAGATTTTCGATTGAGAAGTGAATGGGCTACCCAACTTTGTTTACTGTTTTTCGCTACCTAGCGTGGTTCTCGAGATCTTAGGGGGAGGTGCGGGTACCCGCCCTCCCCCGTCAAAGCGAAGGTGGCTCAGACCCCCGTCAATGCGCGTGTTAAAAAGGGAACCCCCTTAAAGGGAATGTGGCACCTAGGTTGAATCCTGAAATTTAGTGTAATTAGGGGAACTTTTAGCCGAAAATCACGGAGACGTCCATTATTTCTCTGAAAAATGTACAATAGGCTCAATATTTTGATTTTTAAAATGCTCCTCTAGGGAAATAAGTAAATATTTGCCTGTGGATGATGTCATGATCTGGTAACCACTACGATATTCAATAGGCTTCAAGGGCTTCGATTGGCTGATACTCACCGTGGCGTCAGCATATGTCGTCACACCAACATGGCTGTCAATTGTGGCCTACTGCTTAGGGTACATGAGGGGTACATTTCAGGTAGTTTTTAGCTTTTTTCTTCGGAAAGTTTGAGTTTCAAGACAAATGATATATAGAGCATCGGGTTTTCTGGCATGCTTTACAACTTGGCTACCTGAACTAAAATCACGTTATAAAGGTCCCACATTCCCTTTAATCACTACGTGGAAAGAAAGCAAAAACACCAATAGTGCTCCAAACAACGCGGGTATTGTTCTGTAAATATTAAGAAATATGGCAAACACACTGTACCCGTGCATGCTCTTTATTTTTGCCCTAACGCCTTTTATTTTACTCTAACGCACAGGGGAGGTAAACATCAGTTCTGCAGTGATGAGCTCAGGGTGGCAGTTATAGACTAAGAACGGCGCAAATTAGGAGGAAAGTGATAAGCTGGGGGCGACAGTGATTGACCGGGGCGGCAAGAAGCAGGGCAAAGTCATAAGTCGAGGGCGGCAGTGATGAGCTAGGGCCAATAGCTATGAAGTAGGAGCGGCGCGAACCAGAGTGGAAGTGATAAGGAGAGGGCGACAGTGAAGACTCGGGGGGCGGGAGCTATGAACTAGGAGCGGCACAAATCAGGGCGGAAGTGATAAGTTGGGGAGGGGGTAGCATTGATTAGCCGGGGGTGGCACGCATCAAGGCAAAGGGCATAAGCCGATGACGGGAATGGTGAGCCGTATGTAGTAGCTATAAACTACGGGTGGCACAGATCAGGGCGGAGGAGATAAGCTGGGACAGGGACGGCGGACACCGGGTGGGGGGAAGGTAGGGTGTGCAATTGCACACCCTGAAAAAATGAGGGTGTGGAAAAGTATATTTTTGCACACCCGGTTTTGGCTTCGTCCGGGGAAGCGCCACGGATTTGGCCGGCGCCCCCGGCCGGCCAAGAAAACATCAGACCAAAACACCGCCTACCTGAAGAGGTAGGGCCTTCTGTGCGAAATAAAAGCAGTTTCAAATATGAATGGTACCCCCTTTCATCAAAGCCATCCCATGGAGAGCAAAAAGACCCAATTTATCGACTCAACGCAGGGAAATTATGTCGGTGCCCCTCCCCCCTGAGTGGGCATCCCTAGGGAGCTGAAGGTGCCCCCCTGGGGATGGAACCGTCCCCTTACCCTTGGAAAGGAAGGCACCCCCTCCCGAAAATCTTGTACAACCACCCGAAAATGGAATCCGCCGTCCCCGAGCTGGGGGCGGCAGTCGTGAGCCCAGGGCGGCACGAATTGGAGCGGAAGTGATAAGTCGGGGGCGGCATTCATTAGTCGAGGCGGTAGTGATGAGCTGGGGATAGAATTGGTGACCCACTGGCAGCAGTGATGAGCGGGGTGCTGTTTGAATCAGAGCGGGAGTGATAAGTCAGGGTTGGCAAGAATCAAGGTGGCAGTGATAGGTAGGAGGCGTCAGTGATGAACCATGGCGGCTTAAACCAGGGTGGTAGTGATGAACCGGGGGCGGCATGATCACAGTGGTAAGACGGAGGCGGCACGAATCAGGACAGAAATGCTGAGTCGGGGGGGGCAAAACATGTATTGGGGGTGCTTTCAATGTGATTACGGGTGCTTGCACGCCCCAAAGATGTAAAAAAATTTCACCGCTGGCTGACACTAAAAGAGTAAAAGCACGGCAGCAGCATTCTACCATTTACTCGGCTCGGAGAATTACTCCAATAGACAAACAGATAAAGATTAGACGATTGTGGGCTGCTGCTTGTTTTCTGGAAGGGTGTTAGAGATTCCTCCTGACAAAACTGTGCCTACAGCAGGGCCTAAGTTTAACCGGCTTTGGGGGCCATGGCCAGACTGGTCTCCTCGGCAGTGATATACCAGGGGGCGGCAGTGATCAGCCAGGGGCGGCGTGAATCAAGGCAGCAATGATTAATCTGGGCGGCAGTTATGAACCAGGGGAGACAGTGATCAGCCAGGGGGTGGCAGTGATGAACCAGGGGCGGCAGCGATGAGGGGGGCGGCGTGCATTGGGGTCAAAATATGCAAGGGACAGCATCAACGAACCAGAGGCGGCATGAATTCGGGCGGCAGTGATGAACCAGGGGTGGCAGTGATCAGCCGTGAGACGGTCCATCATCATATTTGAGGTTTTAAAGCGCGCCGACATCTAGAGTCATACGGCGCCCATAACACTAAATAAAATACGCAAATAGGACATTTTCGCACGAATTTTAACAAGTCAGGTGGTAAAACAGGTCAGGTTGTGAAAGTTGTATCAGAAGATGATAAAAACATATAAAAAATGAAATGAAATACAAATACTGAAAAAATGATACAGAAAATTTCACACGATATACTTAAGTCAGAGACTATAGGTAACATGAAACCCGACGTTATGTAAAACCTGAAAGACTACTAGGATGAATATACGATATTAAAACTAACGCTCCATATAACACGATGTTAATGATATCCACAGAAGGATACTCCACTCAGAATGCTCACTGCCCAGATATCCCCATGATGCTCACTGCCCTGGGAGACGGCAGTCATGAACCAGGGGCAGCAGATATCAGTTAAGGGCGGAAGTTATCCGCCAGTGGGCCGCAGTTATCAGTCAGGGGGCGGCAGTGATTAGCCAGGGGTGGCAATTATCAACCAAGGTGCGGCAGTGATAAGCCAGGGTCGGCAGATAACAACCAAGGGCGGAATTTATCAGTCAAGCGGAGGCAGCTATCAGCAAGGGGCAACAGTTATCAGCCAGGGGGTGGCACTTATCAATCCGCCGGGGGCGGCAGTGATCAGCCAGCGGCAGCAGTTATCAGCCCATGGCCGGCAGTTTTCAGTCAGGGGGCGGCAAGGATCAGCCAGGGGGCGGCAGTGATCAACCAAGGACGAAAGTTATCAGGCAGGGGGCGGTAGTAATCTGCCAGGGGGCGGCAGTTATCAGCCAGGGGCGGCAGTGGTCAGCCAGGGGCGGCAGTTAGCAGCCAAGGGGCGGCAGTTATCAGTCAAGGGGCGGCCAGTGATCCGCCAGGGACGGCAGTTATCAGCCAAGAGCCGGAAGTTTTCAGTCAAGGGGCGGCAATGATCAGCCAGGGGGCGGTAGTGGTCAGCCAGGGGCGGCAGTTAGCGGCCAAGGGCGGCAATAATCAGCCAGGGGGCGGCAGGAGTCAGCCAGGGGCAGCAGTTAGCATCCAAGGGGCAGCAGTTATCAGTCAAGGGGCGGCAGTTATCAGCCAAGAGCCAGCAGTTTGCAGTCAGAGGGCGCCACTGATCGGCCCAGGGGGCGGCAATGAACAGCCAGGGGCGGCAGTGATCAGTCAGGGGGCGGCAGTGATCAGTCAGTGGGCGGCAGTGATCTGCCAGGGAGCGGCATCGATCTGCCAGGGGTGGCAGTTATCCACCAGGGGCGGCAGTCATCCGCTAGGGGCGGCAGTAAGCAGTCAAGGGGCGGCAGTTATCAGTCAGGGGGCGGCAATGATCAGCCAGGGGGCGGCAATGATCAGCCAGGGGCGGCAGTGGTAAACGAGGGGCGGCAGTGATCAGCCGGGGGGGGCGGCAATGATAATTCGGTGGGCGACAGTAACTAACCAGGAGGGGAAGTATATGGATGTTGAATAAATCGGGTTTTTTCGCCAGGAGCGGCATGAATCAAGGCGGCAGTGATAAACCAGGGGTGTCCGTGATCATCCAGCTGATCAGTGATGAAACAAAAGGCGGCAGTACTCATCCGGAAGGGGGGGCGGCAGTGATTAATTTTTGGCGACATTGATCAGACGGGGGCGGCAATGATGCGGCGTCATAAATCAGGGGGAAAGGATAAGTGAGGTGGCATTGATTAGCCAGAGATGGAACCAATCGGAGTGGAAGTAATGAATCCTGGACGGGAAAAACTTGACAGGGGCGGCACGAATCAGGGTGGCAGTGATGAGATAGGGTGACATTCTTCAGGGTAGCGGTGATAAGCCAGGGGCGGCACATGTATTGGGGGTGCTCAGCACATGATTGGGGGTGCTCGAATTAGGATTGGGGGTGCTCGGGCACCCCAAAGAGATAGAAAATTACACCCCTGACTACAATGCAAATAGACTCCACAGCCCACAACCTTCCGCGCAGTAGCTTATCAGAAACACACTCACCTGTGCGTGGTTCCGATAGGAGTTAAGAATGCGGTGAGGATTCCTGGATCAGCGGTTTGTCTCGTGCCATCGATAGATGCCATCTGGCCTCGAATACCATAGACGAGAGCAATCCACATTCCCTGAGCATCGAGCTTCCCTGCGGTGTGTGACAGCACATTAGCAAGAGTGGACAAGGAGGAGAAGGGAATCTGAAAGTAATAGGGCTAGCCGGGACTATAGCGGTGTGCACTCATTCCGCATCTGATCGCCGCAGCAAACACCCAAACCCCACAAAAGAACAGGGTCAACTCCCTTGTAACACAGTTGGTGTTGATATGACTCTCCAAATGGTAGCGAGTAGCAGTACCGGTTTCCGCAACCCAAAAATAACGGAGTAGCGGGTAGCAGACTCAAAATATTTCAAAAACGTTACCACTGCCAACATCCTGTTACGGGGGAAAGCACACTCCAGAAATAGGAGATGGATAGTGAGGGAAACGTCTTGTTCACCAGAAAACAACGGGAGCACTGGAGGTCCCTAAACATTTTTCAAAAGTGGTCTGAGAGTCGCAAAAAAAACTACTACGCTGTATTTGAGACAATTCATAATAGCGCCGACATAATTTTTCTCAATTCGATTGGTGAAAGAATATTGAAACTCGGCCGATTTTTTTACTTATAAGCAGTTAAAATCAAACCTATATTTTGAGGTCACCACAATAACGTGGCCGCACCCGTTGACCTGCATTGGAGACCAAGTGGTGACGTTATAACACCATATGAACCAGATCGTATGTCAAAGTCACCTTACATGAAGGTCAAGGTCAATGGCAAGGTCATACCAGCATTTTCCAAGGTCACTGACTCCAATGATTCCTGTTAAGCGATGTTCCACAGTATGACGTACCAATGTTATATATGACATCATAGTGAAATGTTAAGGTCAAGGTCGAAGGTAAGTGAAGGCCAGCCAGTGGCGGATCTAAGGGGGGGGCAAAAATGTCTTTCCCCCAAACGTAAAAGCTCGGGACAGATCCATATTTCCCCCAAAGCGATTTAGTTTATTAGCAAGATTTTTGTGCTTCAACTTCAAACAGAACCAGTTACGTTCAGTGCAATTATGTGACCGTGTATAGGAAAAAAGTATCTTGAGCGCATATTTTTCACCCCGTGAGGTTTTTTGTGCTTATTGCCTCAAATACACAAAATTCTACCGGCAAGTCTTATTGTAAGTCAATATTTCACTGCGTGAAATCTTTTTTTTGCTTTTCGCCTGAAATACCCAAAATTCTACCGGAAAGTCATATTGTAGTGTAATTTTTCACTGCGTTACGTTTTATTTTTGCTTTTCGACTTTCGTTTGCCCCCCCCAACCGACCGGCTAGATCCGCCACTGACGCCAGCACTCAATTTCCTCCCAAGAGCTGCTGTAATGCTAGTTAGGTATAGTGAACATAATATAGGATATATCATATTGTGACGTCATAGACCAACTACCTGAAGTGACCCTGACCTCTAAATGTCAGGAAACATCCTCTGGGACATTAACTTTTTCCTCATACTCACGACATTTCCCAAGAGACCCCCAGCCAAACCAAGATTCAACCTCTATGACCTCGTTTGAAAAACCTCGTTTGCACGTTTGAATACAAGCATTTGTTGTGTGATTTTGTTTGTATATCATACATGAAACTTATATTTTTGAAATGTAAGAATAAACAGAAGTTTTGTTTAAACTTTAGTAAAAGAACATTTTTGGGTAGTGCTTTAGTAGCGCTAGCGGAATAGCGGAGTGGCGGACAGAGGTATAAACGAGCCAAGGTAGAAGTAGCGGTAGTGGTTACAAAAAAGTGGCGCCCACCCCTGCATTGCTGACTTAGGGTGCCGAAGAAATGGATGCCGTCATTGCCATCGATGTGCTTGCTGGGCTGTTAAATTTTTTATTTAAAAATAGGTAATCGCAGCCTGGATACAACACCTTCTTTAAGAAATGGATCTCAAGAATAACGCCAAGTAGCATTGCAAGCACACTTGGAAGCATGCACTTTACTATGAACAATGGTCAGACGCCAACACGCCACTAAGCACACCACGCAACCCGTGCAAGACACTGCGGGCTGTCCCACTTGCCAGCGGGCTCTTGATGATGTGCGTTCCAATAACGCTGGGCCCTCGTTAATTCTCGCAAATTGACGCGCTATCCGAGCGCCGGCGGCGGCTGCATATCAGACGGACGGTGTCGGAAATACTGCCCGACTGAGTCACCTTCTGCGTACGATTCAGATTCACTGGGCCGGTAATCACCTGTTCCGCTGATTCGTCTTTTCGCAGAATGCTGGCACCCCGGCGCGACTGAGTGTCACCCAGAAGCGGCCGCTAAGTCCATAGCTGCCGGTACTTCAGCCGAGATGAATGAGAGAAGTTCGTTACCAGAAATGTCTCGTCAACAGAAAGCTGGGGTGATTGAGCGACATGGGCGCCGAAAGCAGGGGGACGGGGGGACGCGTCCCCCCTGTTGGCCAACCCGGGGGACGTCCCCCAAAATTTTTGGGGTCAATGGTCATTAATACTGTCAGGTACCGAATATGCTCAAAATTCGCCTCCCCCGGTCAGCACCAGCCCGGGTCCGTCCCCCTGCGAAAATTCCGTGGCGGCGCCCCTGTTGAGTGACGTGTAATATGTTTTTTATGAACTCCTTTTTGTACTAGTCATATAGGTGTAAGCAAGGGGCAGATCCAGGCGATTGATTTGGAGGGAACCCATTTCCGCGAGAAAAAAATTCAACAATAGGCGTGCCGGTTTGAAGGATTAGACTCTAGCAATAAATCAAATTTTCCACATCAGGTACACCCAAGCAATCTCTTCAAACGACAGTGCCCCTCAGATATCCCACGCGTGCCATGTTAAGCATTTGTGTCTACATAAAGTACCTACTTTGAGAACGAGTCGTGCTGAAAAAAACGAAAAATGACTCCAGATCTTCCTTTTCAGGGAGACTTTGTTTTACTTCCAATGTAAAAGAAAGGCACATACCTTCCGAATGGACATAAGCGCTTAAAAATGTATTTTACTGACGGAAAAGTCCTCCCTAACTGATCAATTATGCAACACGAGGTGGCTTTGAGGGGGAGGGTTTGATCTACCTCTATTTAACCTTTGGGGACCATGCTCAGACTTCCCCCTAGATCCGCCCCTGGGTGTAAAACTTATAAAACAAAACAGATTTATGACTGAATACCACCAATGGGCTATAATGGCCTTAGATAACATGACAAGCTCTGGCTATATGGTATCATACCAAGCGCTTTGAAATCAGCTTACAGGGAGAGAGAGGGAGAGTGAGGGAGGAGAGGGGTAGAGAGGAGTCGACATCCGTAGATCATCAGCGGCGGTGAGATCGATAGACCTCCTACGCCCCCGGCCTGTAAGTGGCCTATTGCATTGGCGGCTTCAGTATCGGTTTATAAATGACGCTAGGTCGAGGCAATATGCCGGTATATTGCAGTTAGGAGGTCGGCGATCGTGGGGCCCCGGGGCTGGCCCAGACGGAGCCGCGGGGATGGTGCAGGAGGGGGGACGAGTTCACACTCACGAGGCGGCTGAATGGTACACTGAAGCTGAGGAGATGCGACGGTATGGTCTGGTTTTCAATCTGTTCAATGGATTGCGGAAAAACACTCTTTTTGTCTCTTTTTGCGATAACAGACATGTATAAACATATATAAACAAAGATAGTTAACACTGTTTTGAAGTTATAATGTTTTATTTACGTACAGGGGTGAAATAGACGGAGTAAATATTTCATGATAATGATTTATAACTTGGATTCGTAGATTAATATCACAGTTTTCTTTCATCGTTCATGGGCGCATGGGCGAGTGTATTTGCATATCATCCAGTGCTGCTGCAATTGTTGATCGAAAAAGAGACACCTACCCACAAACGTAAGCGCTGAGTAAAATTTTTCCCTGGGCCCATGGGTGGAAAATATGCCCCGGCCACACCGGCCATGGCCGGGGTAACTTTTTTGAAGTCCTTTTTAATGCTGCAGAGGGTCAACATTTACGGTTAATATGGTCAGATTTTACAATAAATCGAAGATGCATTTACAAACAATATGTACCTACATAATACCTATTGGTGGATGCATTTCATATTTTAGCTAATATAATCTTGCTTTCCTGTACCTATTTAACCGTTCCCATATTTCCACAGCTACCTGACAGAGACTGAAGGAGTAACGAGTGTCTGGTGTTTTGAGACGTCCTACCTATCACGAATCCATTTTTCTTTATAGGTCACATCCTTCCCCTACATTCAGTAAAGATGAAGCTGCAAAAAACTTTGGAGGCATTCTTTTTAAGCAAGCATCGAAGAGAAAGGTGAGGCATTACGTTTATTAAATAATACAAATGTCGAAAACTAAACGTTCTTAGGGGGGACGTCAGTGGAAGCAAATGGATTGTCATAAAAGGTTTGTACTGAGGATGATTTGATATAATTTATGATGACATTATTCATAATAGTCTGCACGGCTGCTTGCCAAGGACTTAGGGCAGGGGCGGTCATTTTAAGTTTGATATCACAACTCACGTACATTGTTCCATGTTTTATCAGTTTGTGTAGATGGAAAAATTTTCCATTTTATTCACAACATCCAGATGGAGTGTTTTAGTTGGCAGCCCATTTGGTCTCTTCCTTTCTATTTCATTTTCATCCGCCTTTTTCCAGTTTGTCAGTCCAGTCAACCTCCTCTACCACCACGTCTGGAGTACATTGAAAAGTGCATACATTGAGCTGCATTGAAAACTGTGACTCATTGCCCATTTTAGATAAACTACAATAATAATTTAATGCAGGCTTTGATAGCATGATATAAACATGAAATCACGCTATATTTAATACTTAATGTCTGGTCATTACTCCGGGATTTATTTTGTTCAGAAGGCTTTTTCGCGTGTCTTTAGGAAACTAAAGTAAACCACGTGTTTATTTGATCTTAACTACATGTGAATGCACATCTTCAAAAGTCCATCCAGCCGTATGACCCTGGCAGTTGGTGCGTCGTTAAACCCCAACAAAAGCCCATCCAGGTTTCAGCTGAAACTAAGGCCATTGTGATAGTATCCGACGTTACCTGTTCACTTAGTTGTAATATAACTCTCTTATTAACATTTGTTTATTCTGCAGGAAGCATTCGATCAGCCGTTCCCCAGATGGGTATCCCAGCACCAATATCAGCATCAAGTCAACATACGCCCGAGGATGCCCTTCTTCCTCTTCATCGTGCCGATATTTTTTGTCCATGCTATTTACCGTGTCCCTTTCCAGGAAAACCTTTTTGCGGCCATTCACTCTCTCAAAAGATCATACAAGTTGTTATTGAAAATGAAACGAGATTCTGTGTTTCGTCTTTACTTTTTTGTCTGTTTTGTGCCCTTTTACTTTTCAATGGACTAATGTGGACCTCCACAGCTGACCCTAGCAATAGGCATGGCAGTTTGTGCGGGGAAACTGTCCATTTTATTATTCCTCTGGAGTATGTAGGTACACTGGACGCATGCCAGGAACGCTGGCGGATCCAGGGGCAGAATGGGCTTAGCCTTCCTCCAAAAAAATATGTGGGGGACTAACAATACAAATTAACGCCCCCCTCTCTCCCGGTCGACGACACAAAACCCAACACCACGCCAACACCACTTCACAACCCCCCCCGTGGACACAATAGAGACCCCGCCAACGTAGTTTCCCACCCCATGCACCCCCCCCGGTCGACGAGCCCTGGTTAATTTTTTGCCCCCCCCACAAACAGGTGCGCTGGATCCGCCACTGGCCAGGCATCGGCTGCCGGCTGGGGTAACTTTAAAAACAATTCTCCAACCATGCCTGGGCCAATGGTCAAAATCTAATCGTTCCACAGAACTCTACAGCTCTTACATGCATTGGGAAATCATCGTCTTATTTCCCAGAGCTTCTCTTCACAAAGGAACGCTACTATCCAACCAAACCATATTGAGGGCGAGGAAAGAAGAATCAGCGAGCGGCGACGTCCGCTCGTTACTGGCATCCAATTTACATCTGTAATCTGGTAGCAGTGTATTAACCACAGGCTCAGTGGTTGCACTCTGAAATCATCAATTAAGATATGATAATTCGATAGGGAGGAACTCTCTAATCACCGAGGAGGCCCTGGCTTACATCGCGCCGACTTTGTCTCACATTTTATCGCCACCATTCGACAGAGATCCAATACATTCCGGGACTCCGCCTCGCTTTCTTCGGGCACCCAATGAAGTCACGAGTATATCAGAGTCCATTTCCGAGCCCTCCTGACTATGAGTGACCACACAGCTGAAAGCGGCGCCGGCATTAAGCGCACCACAGCGCACTTCTTGAAACCGTGCTGGTGTCCTGTGAGGTGTCGCTTCCTCCAATTCGGGATGCGAGTATTGACGACCATGCAGTGCAACTTATTGTGCCCTTGAAAGACCCATCAGAAAAAGATTATACCCTGGTCCAAATGGAGCCCCTCTGACCGAAGTACCGATCCGGTCCCCTCGCTTGATAAAATTGTCTAGGATCGTAGGTTCTCAGTAATTCACCGAGAAATTTTTTAACAAGATTTGAAACGGTGTAGCATTTCACAAACACAACCCAAGAGAAAGTTTCACATTTCAAAATGCAGCCAGTTGTAGGGATATTTAGGGGAGACCAGGGCAAATCGGACAACGGGGCAAAGCGGAAAAAGCTGAATAACTCTCTGCAAAGTGCTGCAGTCTGCCGGAAATTTGTGTCATACTAAGCGTTGCTTAGCAACGCATCCCGCACATCTTCGTCAGCTGTCTCCTCATTTCGCTTCCAGCACGGTGCAGAAAGGTAGGGTTTTTAGACTGTTAGCTGGCTTTTGCGCTACACTTCATGGTCTTCAAAGCCCTATCCGAGCAGCAAGGATTTTGTTTTATTGGACTGCTGGAAACCAGTACGGGTCCCTTGATTGTTTAGAAAAACCTCGCCTCGATTTGCCACTCCTGTGATGACTGGTCTTCCATTCTTTTAGACTGTGCTGCATGGGGCACGATGAACCGGAGCAAAGTGGAATCCGTCCACCTTACCCCATGAATGGAAAGACGGACGTAGTGCAGAGAAATAATAGATTGTGACCATAGCGCATAGGTGTAGAAACGGGGGGAGCGGCAGGAAGGCCACTGGCCTCCTACTTTCCTGTGGTGGGCCCCCGCAACGGATGCAAAATATAAAAAACTGCAAAAGAAAATAAGAAGCCCAAACGGGCCCGAAAGCCTGTCTGGGAAACTTCTTAGGCTGACCTGGGTGCCTGCGCTGATCTAAGGTCCTATGAGTCAATTTCGAGGGGCCGCTGAACTGACCTCTGATGCCCTATAAGCTAATCTGGGGCCTCGTTAGCTGAACTGAGGGCCCCAGAGCTAATTTGGGACCTCTAAATCGTTCCAGGGTATCTAAGCTGAGCTAGGAACCGTGAACTTCAACGGGCCCTTGAGCTGGTCAAAGACCCTATATCAGCCGACATTGGGGCCTCTGAGCTGAGGTGTTCCCCTAAGGCTAATCTGGGGCCCCTATGCTGAACTGGGGGCGGGCTTAGCTGGTCTGGACCCTCCGCACAGTAATAGGGCCCCAGAGCTGGGGGCCATGAGCTTGAATTGGCCCTCCTGAGCTGTTCTTAGACCCTATATAAGCCGACCTGGGGCCCCTGAGCTGATCCAGGCCCCTAAGCTAATCTGGTCATCTGAGTTCATGTAGCTGGGGACCCTGTGCTGAGATGGGGGCTCCTGAAGTGGTCTGGGGGCTCCCTGAAATACTTAAAAGTCACTGAGCTGGAGGCTTTGAGCTTGAATGGGCCCTTTGAGCTGTTCTAACCCTTTAACAGCCGACCTGGGGCCCTGAGCTGAGCTGGGCCTTAAGCTAATATTGAACTCCCTGTGCTGAGCTGGGCAGCCCCTGGGCTAGTCTGGGGCCCCTGCACGGTTATAGGGCCCCCGCGCTGAGCTGGGGACTATGGGCTTAAAAGGGCCCCAGGAGATGTTCTGATACACCGATCTTTGGGCGCCCCTAAATTGAGCTAGGGTCCTAACCTAGTTGAATCGCTGGGGCATAAGCGGAGAAGTCCCAGAGGAGGAAGCACCCACAGATGGAGAAAGCAGGCACCCTGAGGACCAGCAAGGGGTTGATGCAGAGGACAAGGAGTAAAAGACCAAAAATGGAAACCAGCGGAGAGAGCGCTGGTCCAAACCAGTGAGGCGAACCGAGACGCCAGTTCTTCAAAACTGATGACAATAGAATTGAGAAGTGTCTATTGTACAGAGACCTACGCTAAATCCAAAAAGGGTGATGGCTGATCACACTGCGCAATATGTCCTAAGTGGGTCCACGGTACATGTGGGAGGGGGGGTTGTTGCAGAGGATATCGTTTTCGTGTGTGGCACGTGCCAGTAGTGGGCGCCTTGGTACGTTAATGGTGAGAAAGCCTTAGCGTGAATACAGAAATGTATGCGTGTTTCTTTCGCTTCTTTTGTGGGTTTGATAAACCGGACCGCAATTTTACACGGCAATTAACATTACGTTATCTGCAGACGTGGCAGCCAGCATTTGACTTATGTCTTATACGACTGATATTAAAAGCAAACGACAGCAGTCTTTTGACCACTACAAAATGTTATATTCCACCTCTTAAAACATCTACGCAAACCAGAATATTTTCACCCGAATAAGATCAACGCATGCGTTCCTATTCAGCTCACGACTATAGTGACATGCGACTTTGTCTATTAAAGTCGTCGGTCTTCTGGTGCTGGAAGCTAATAAACCGTCCATGTTTGGCACAGCAGCATACCACAGAGGCCTGTCGTAAAACATTTTTACCGTCAGATAGCAGCATTTAATGTTAGAGCGTTTGGAAACTGAGTAGAGGGGAGAAGATAGTAATATTGCCATTCCGCAGAAACTATCGTAATAATTGGATATAAACATTTATGTACAATTATAAATTAAAATCATAGCAAACTGAAAAGTATATATGCCAAATATCTTGCAAACAAAGAATCGAGGCAAAATAAGCCTGTCCACTTTGCCCCGTGCTTGGGGCAAAGTGGTCAAAATAACTTTGGTTTACTTTTTTGGTTTCCTGTGCAGATGTCTTGTATTTTTTCCTTTTTGTCCCCTCTATTGTCTTCAGGATTGAACATGGGACAAAATCATGGTACCCAGCACAAGAAATCGGGATTGCAAGTTCTTCAAAATTCAGCAAATATCACTAGGGTGACCGCTTTGCCCTGGTCTCCTCCTATTGCCCAGTAAGACCACTTATCCCGAACCACAAGCCTCGCCGCCAACAAAAAATTGAGGGACCAGTCAGTGGCGGATCCAGGACTTCACTGGGGGGGGGACTAGGGGACTCGAGCCTCCCGTCATTGCCTCAGAGCAGCCTCCGACAATGCATTTATCATAGAGACATTTCGGTTGGGGAGCCCCTCTAGTGCCCCCCCTATTTATCTGCCACTGGGGCCAGCCAACCTTCAACCTCTTTCTGACAATGAAATTTCCATGTGGGACAAAACACGCATCATATTTGGGTGCTATAATACCTCCCGCACATACTGGTTACGAATATGTTAAGTTTTTTTCTATATTTGGTGAAGTCTTCGAAAATATCCGCTGAAAAGTGGGGGGCCAGAGCTCCTCTCCCCCGTCCCCTGTTCCGACGCGTATGTCGAACCTTGGAAGGTTTTAGAGCCCAACGTGCGCGATCCCAGCACATCTGCTCCTTGGGATTTTTTTTCATTTATGGTAGAGTTGAGATGCAGAATTTTTGTACTGGCGAAATCCTATAAAAAACAGGTGCGTACTGATGTTCCGATAAGGACGCTAGTCCCGGAAGGCGTTGTCACTCCCGGGCGTTAATCTAGAACCGGCTGTTTCTGGAGATTGAGACAAATTCTCCCGCCGAATACCGGAAGAAGCTAGACCGTCCTCACGGCTGTGGCAGCGGTCAACTTTGGCCGAATTTCCGCTTCCATCAGCTCAATTGTGGACCGGGTTGTAATTCAGCCGCCGCCGCCGATGCATTTCCGCTGAATATTTCATCGGAGGTGCCGCATGGAAACCGAGTTAGCCGCGGCTAATGCAGCGCCAGGCCGCGGTGACATCAGTTTGACTCAATTTGCCGTCACTAATAGCGGATGGGTCGGCCTGATGATTGGTTAATGCACGACGCGGAGGCGCTGATGTGCCCTGCATCGACAGCGACGCACGCGGGATTGGATGTAGAGGAGAAAAGGGTGATGGGGTCAGCAGTAATTCGTAACGGTTCAGGGACGTTACCCTGATTAACTCGGAGTAATGGGTGTACATGGTGCAAGTAGTGTGCGCTCTGATTTATAGAGCATCAACTTTATGCTATCGAGAGAATTAAGCGTTCATTTAGGTGTTGGTTGAATTCAGCCTTGACAATGTAAGCAACAGTAATACTACAATAACCATTCGAAACCCAAGGCGTTAGGGGCCTGTCATATTTTCGGGTCAGGTCAAAGCCGAGGGAGATACAGGTCACTGAATATTGGGAATGTTCTTAGCAAGGTCCATAGCCACCCATGCATAAGGGGTTTTCCTTTTTCGCTAATAACTTTCCAACTAAGCAAGATGCAGCCATAGTTGATGCACCATTGCAATCCTCTCGTCAATACAAAACGAATGATATACAATATTGCTATGCCAGGTCAAATTTAAGATTTGACATGACCCAGGTCAACGGTCCGACCCAACTTGACCTGGTATAGTCATGATCTATATCATTTGACTTGCAGTGACTATGCAAACACTTTGGTGACAAAATTAAAATTCTATCTTTGTTTATTCAAAATGTATAGAGTAAAACACAAAAATGTTTATTTGACCTAAGGTGACCTTCCAAAGATCAAAAGTCAAAATTTTTGGTACCAAATTCAGAAATGGGCTAAGAGCAAGTCGTAAACGATGTTTGAAGTTGATTCCATCCATACTTACTGAGAAAAGCTCATTTCGTGATTTTCCCCATGTATTTACAATGGGGAGGTGTAGCTTTGCAAGCTCTGCTCTGACCTTAACTCTGCAAATGACCTTAGGTCACCAACATAAAAATCCCGGAACATTTATTGTAGCTCCTGGTGGGCCCAATATGTGGTATGGATTTCAACTTGATCGATTAACCCTCCTTTTAGTTATGCAGTCCTAAGCCTTTTTTAGGTGCGGTCACTTCACCTGGCCTGGTGACCTGACCTGAAATGACCTTGAGCTAGAAATTTCATGAAAGATGTAAAAATGATGAAGGAACAGCCAGACTAAGTTTGGCGGCGCTGCGCGCCGCCGTTTTTTTGGTCCCTTCGGAAAGTCCCGAGGGGGAGTCTAAAAAGACCCCACCCGGGCGAAGGTTAAAGGGAATGTAGCACCTTCACAATAGGATTTGAACTAAAATTACAAAGTGATAGAGCATGCTGATAGACCACTTGATAAAAATTCCATTTGCTCCAGAACTTTCCGTTCGCGTGTTGTATTTGCAGCAAGTCTAAACGGTGTACGAACTGGATCCTCATCTCACCTCACGACACATCGTCGCTGGATCCTCATTTCCTGATACTCCGATTACTAGCTCAGTTTTTTCTCTCCTAACACAGAAAGAACTGTGCTCATATGTGTGCCTTACCTTATGTGTGCCCATCCATACCAGCCAGCATGCCTTGAAATAAAAAGGGTCCTCACCTTGCCTCAAACCTTACCTCAGACACATCGTCGCTGCGTCGAGTGAGCCGTCCGGTACCTGGCTCGCTCTGTCCCACTCCGACCCCTGTCGCTGTTCGTTGCCCGCTGCACTCGGCATCGGTCGGTCCCGTCTGCGCTCGAATTCGCCCGTCACGCGCGCGTATGACCCCTAATAGTAGCAGTACCGCCCGTATTTAATACCTTCCGTCACTACACCGACGCCGATCCACTTCGTCGACACGATCTCGTACTCGTATCGAACTCGAACTCGTAGTCCCGCGTGCGTGCGCGTCCGTGCTAGTCCGTTCGCGTCCCCCCTCCGCACTCATCGCTCCTTAACCCCGGTGCCATCCTCTACATATCAGTTCTCTCCTTTTGTTGTAGCGTGCATATCTTTGTGTATGAATGTATGTATGAATACATGTTATGGATCTAAAAAATCACCACCACCGAGCCCCTCGTGCCCCGGTGGTCCCGTGGCATGAGTTGAACTTGGGAACATGACGTAATCCTCAGGCCCGCTGAGCGGACAAACATTTCGTGCTTGGACTTCGTTAAAACCTTCGTGTAAATATGCCTTCGGTACTGGCGACTATAATTGCGTATAACTTTTTGCAATGTTATACGCAAAACGTGTAAATTAAATAAAATTGATCGTTAAGCTGATTAACTATTTTCAGGAGAAATAAGGTCATAATAATTATTTTCAGTAAGAATTGTCCCCAGAAAAACCACTCCAGCCTGGAAGTGCATCAGGGTGCCGTATTCCCTCTAGACCAGAAATGCTGAGTTAGGAACACATTTTTATTGTGGGAGGTTAGATAGCAGGCACTGGCGTCGTCACGGGCTTTGTAGTGATGGACGTAAACCCGGCGATGGACAGACAGAACACCCATGCCAGTCAGTGGCGGGTCCAGGGGGACAGAAAAGGCATTCGCCCCCTCCCCCTCAAGCGGAAAAAAACTCGGGAAAACCATGTTCTCCCAAAGCTGTTTACCTTTTGCCCTGGATTCCTTTCAGCTTATAAACAAGGTTTTGGTACTTCGACTGAACTATGTCAACTTCAAACAGCATAAGTCAACTTCGGTGTAAACATTGGACCTTGATCCTCTTGATATTTAAGATCAAGAGCAAGCGTTTTGTGGCCACGTCTTTCACCCGTGGCAGTTTTTCCTTTGCTTTTCTTCTTTGGTTGCCCCCCAAATTTACCGTCTAGATCCGCCTATGTGTACAGCTTATGTGTCTGGCCAGAGAGAGGGCAACACGCTCGTCGCGCCTCAACAGCAAACGAGGCTGAAGGCAAATATCTAAGGAGAGCTAGAGGTGCGTGGTTTCGAAAAATGTTTTCAAGAAGAACAGAAGGGTACCCGAGGCGGGCCTTTTAATAGCTCCGGACTGGCAAGATTAGCTTCTTTCGCATCTATTCAAACTGGGATTTTTTAGCAACTGCGAGAGACTAATAAACAGTGATAATAAGGTTGTATCATTATACCGTTCACAGTGCACAGCAACACATCATTAAGATGCACAGGCATAGTCAAGGATGCTTAATTGATTTTGTTCCACTGCCATGTGACGATTACATAATACTTAATATATAAGTTGAAATGCTTACATTATGTTACCCACTAATTTTCGACGTACAACACTGCTGGTACATTTTTAAGAAAGGCTTGCATCGTGGTATATCATGCAAATATTGTATTTCTAGGTAAAAACCTGATTCCACACCTTTGGAGCAGTAATGAATAGAGATCGTTTCCGGTACATAATAAATGGGAAAGATGCATCAAAATGCCGGGATGGTCTGGCATTTGTGAGTGTCCGGTTGTTATCACAAAGTGCGAGACAGGAACATAGAGGGCTGAACAGCCAACTGCTGATAAAATAGTGCATGGATTCTACCTGAGTGAATTCAAATACATTTCCTTACTTCAATATGCCAAAATTTTAATGGTAGAATATCTTCAGACCTGGTATCCAAAATCGTTTGTGTAAAAATTCATCTCGATTTTACTAAACTTTCGACACTTTGAATAGCTTTACATCTTTGGATTTTAGAAATCACACCGAGTTACAAGCTCACAAGAGAATGCAAATATCATTCTCGTCCTTCGATTAAAACATCATGATGTCGTCGTTTTGAGGAATGGATTTGGTAAGGAGCCAAAAGTGAATCAGGTCCCACTTTTTTGAGACACGGAAAGGGGTGGTGCCATAGGCGGCGGAACCAACGGGGCACCGTACCCCTTTAAATGAGGAATTATAACGCTAACCTTATGGCGCTGACTGTAACAAAATGGGTTGAAAAGTCCATGGTGCCCCCACCCCTTAGCCAAGACCCTCCGCTACCACTGGGTGGTTCCCCACTCCCAGACCCTCCACTACCACTGGGTGGTGCCCCACTCCCGGACCCTCCGCTACCACTGGGTGGTGCCCCACTCCCGGACCCTCCGCTACCACTGGGTGGTGCCCCACTCCCGAACCCTCTGCTACCACTGGGTGGTGCCCCACTCCCGGGCCCTCCGCTACCACTGGGTGGTGTCCCACTCCCGGACCCTCCGCTACCACTGGGTGGTGTCCCACTCCCCAGACTCTCCGCTACCACTGGGTGGTGTCCCACTCCCGGACCCTCCGCTACCACTGGGTGGTGTCCCACCCGAACCTCCTTCGCAACTGGGTGGTGTCCCACTCCCGAACCCTCCTTCGCACTGGGTGGTGTCCCACTCCCGAACCCTCCGCTACCACTGGGTGGTGCCCCACTCCCGGACCCTCCGCTACCACTGGGTGGTGCCCCACCCCGGACCCTCCGCTACCACTGGGTGGTGCCCCACTCCCGAACCCTCCACTACCACTGGGTGGTGTCCCACTCCCGAACCCTCCATCGCAACTGGGTGGTGTCCCACTCCCCAGATTCTCCGCTACCACTGGGTGGTGTCCCACTCCCGGGCCCTCCGCTACCACTGGGTGGTGTCCCACTCCCGGACCCTCCATCGCAACTGGGTGGTGTCCCACTCCCCAGATTCTCCGCTACCACTGGGTGGTGTCCCACCCCGGACCCTCCGCTACCACTGGGTGGTACCCCACTCCCGAACCTCCGCTACCACTGGGTGGTGCCCCACCCCCAGATTCTCCGCTACCACTGGGTGGTGTCCCACTCCCGGGCCCTCCACTACCACTGGGTGGTGCCCCACTCCCGAACCCTCCGCTACCACTGGGTGGTGTCCCACTCCCGGACCCTCCATCGCAACTGGGTGGTGTCCCACTCCCCAGATTCTCCGCTACCACTGGGTGGTGTCCCACTCCCGGGCCCTCCGCTACCACTGGTTGTGCCCCACTCCCGAACCCTCCACTACCACTGGGTGGTGCCCCACCCCAGACCCTCCGCTACCACTGGGTGGTGCCCCACTCCCGGACCCTCCGCTACCACTGGGTGGTGCCCCACTCCCGGACCCTCCGCTACCACTGGGTGGTGTCCCACTCCCCAGATTCTCCGCTACCACTGGGTGGTGTCCCACTCCCGGGCCCTCCGCTACCACTGGGTTGTGCCCCACTCCCGAACCCTCCACTACCACTGGGTGGTGCCCCACTCCCAGACCCTCCGCTACCACTGGGTGGTGCCCCACTCCCGAACCCTCCGCTACCACTGGGTGGTGCCCCACTCCCGAACCCTCCACTACCACTGGGTGGTGCCCCACTCCCCAGATTCTCCGCTACCACTGGGTGGTGTCCCACCCCGGGCCCTCCGCTACCACTGGGTTGTGCCCCACTCCCGAACCCTCCACTACCACTGGGTGGTGCCCCACTCCCAGACCCTCCGCTACCACTGGGTGGTGCCCCACTCCCGAACCCTCCGCTACCACTGGGTGGTGCCCCACTCCCGAACCCTCCGCTACCACTGGGTGGTGTCCCACTCCCCAGATTCTCCGCTACCACTGGGTGGTGCCCCACTCCCGGACCCTCCGCTACCACTGGGTGGTGCCCCACTCCCGAACCCTCCATCGCAACTGTGGTGTCCCACTCCCCAGATCCTCCACTACCACTGGGTGGTGTCCCACTCCCGGACCCTCCGCTACCACTGGGTGGTGCCCCACTCCCGAACCCTCCATCGCAACTGGGTGGTGTCCCACTCCCGAACCCTCCATCGCAACTGGGTGGTGTCCCACTCCCGGACCCTCCGCTACCACTGGGTGGTGTCCCACTCCCGAACCCTCCTTCGCAACTGGGTGGTGTCCCACTCCCGGACCCTCCATTGCAACTGGGTGGTGTCCCACTCCCGACTCTCCGCTCGACAGGGTGGTGTCCCACTCCCGAACCCTCCGCTACCACTGGGTGTTGTTCCACTCCCAGACCCTCCGTTACCAAGAGGGATTCCTCCACGCCTGAGTGATGTCACACGGGCGTGGAGGAATTCCTTCACCCTTGAACCATGTGTCAAACTGCTGCTAATGGCAATGCCTGCTTACGAATTTGTGAGAATACACGGTTATCAAGTTTATCCCAAATGCAACAACTAATCATTTTATCTTCGATTCTGTGCCTCTCTTTGCAAAAATTTAGACATTTAATCATTTGATTCTCCTATGTTATATGCTACGAGGTGTGACGTCACATCCAGTGATCTGTGCTTGCTGTTGGAGGGGGCTGCTTCCACCTAGGGGATGGCTTTTGGGCATTCCGAAGACTGCCCTTCCGACGCGATTTTTGTGCTTTTGTTTGTTTGCTTAGGAAGAGGGCTGGTCTTAGTGCCACCTTGCGCGTGTTGAAATAATCCAGCATTGGTTTTTGATGTGGCTGTCCCATCACACGAGACCACATTGTGCGTCGCTCGACTACGACCGGCTGCTGTCGTCAGAGCCACATGACGAAATCCATGGAGCGAAGCGCATTGAGATTTCTCAAGCGGCTCTATTCTGGCCGCTCAGACGGGTCTCGTCGTGGTCTGTTGTAGTTGTTGTCAGAGCCGCATGACGAAATCCATGGAGCGAAGCGGATTGAGATTTCTCAAGAGGCTCTATTCTGGCCGCTTGGCGGTTCTGACAGTTGATGCCAGGGCTCTACAATTGTGTAGGGTGATAGCCCTTTTACGCCAGACGCCCAAATTAAGGCCCCCAAATCTAAGTTCAAAATGGTTTTTGAGAAATTTTGGAACAAATGTTTTCACTTTTGCATTTTTCTCATTTTTATTTCTTAAGCAACGAACTCAAAATTTTGCTCCTTTTGAATAAGCAACATGGGCCACCTAAGACAAAAATTTCAAACTGGTCCGACAATATCTATTACACCAAAACGGAGTATTTCTGATACAATAAAAAAGCTACTGAAATTTGACGGCTGATTTATAAGCTCGAAATGTCAGAAGGCACACTGAGGTTAGTTTAAAGATGGCCACCTGGAGGCAGCTAGGTCAATTTTATTGTGCTTAGGCATATTTTCAGTGGAAAACGTAAAATTCTGGCCGAGTTTTTGCCATTCTGCCGGAGGACTGCATTTCTTCTCCTTTCATTCAAATCTTAATATCTCGCGGTATAATGCGCTGATTTCAATTTTCATTTCAGTTAATGAAAGAACATTGATTGTGCCTGATATTATTTGGAGATGGATGTCGTGATGTTGAAATTCATTGTTTTATATGTATAAATATAATTTTAGTAGAAAACCATTTATTTTTAGCTTCTCAGTTCCGAGCACATATCACTCAAAAGCTCAGAATTGACATGATTGAAAAGGAAAGTTACTTGAAGTCATTTCACTCATTTACACTACCCACTTATCTCCCAAGGCTTTCGAGTAATTTGTCGGAAAACGTATTACAAGGTGCTAAATTTCTCGGACCATCTTTGTTTCTTACCATGGTTTCAAGTCCATAAAATAAATGGAAGAGGATGAAATTTGACACGAAGCAAGCTTACGGGCCTGGGTCGCCGATACAAGTAATTCCAGGCCAACATAATGTTTGGTTCGTATTCTAGAAACAGCTTTATACCGTGCCTTTTCTATACGAACACAGCACCCGGCCCCACGCCACGGCGCAAACCTCGGTTGAGTGATACCAAACAGTGACCTCCTGACGGGTCACAGGTATAAGGTAGTGGGAGGGTGCAGACTGTGGCAAACTGATATAGTGGTTAGGCGCTCTGCCTCTTGATTAGGGATGCCAGGTTCGAATCCTCGAGTAAACGTTCTCTCTTTATTAGTTATTTCAAAGAAAAGAATGATAACACTTACTTACAGGTTTATGAAGAGATACATTGCGCAGGAAATATGGCTTGCTTTCAGCACATTGTCATGCGGCTCTCCTGCGCCAGTGGGGCGTTAGCCCAGGTCGCAGACCGGGGTCAGAACCACATGACGAAATGCATGGAGCGCAGCGTAATAGTATTTCTCAGAGTGGTTCTAATCTGGCCGCTTTACCGGTCCCGTCGTGGTCTGTCTGTCTGTTGTTGTCTGTCCCGCCTGAGAATTGATGCCAGAGCTCTGCAATTTTGTAGGGTGATAACCCTCCTACGCCAGACTCCCAAACTAAAGCCCCGAGTCGAAATCTAAAATAGTTTTTGAAAATTTTGGCACAAACTTTTTCTGTTTTATATTTTACTAATTTTTATTCCTTAAGCTACGAGCTTGAAATTTATGTCCTTTTCAATAGGTAACAAGGGCCAGCTATGGAATAAAAATTGAGCTGGTCCGACAATATTTATTGCGCGAAAACGCGGTATTTCTCACGCGAGCAAAAAACCTACTTAAAGTGGATGGCCGACTTGGACGCTCGAAATATCAGAAGGCACGCTTCAGTTAGCTGAAAGGCAGTTACCTAGGGGTAGCTAGGTCAATTTTCTTGTGCTTGGACATAGTTTTGAGAGCAAAACCTAAAATTTTGGCCTAGTTTTTCCGTTTTCCCGGAAGACTGTATTTTTGCTCATTTCATTCCTACGTTAATATCTCGCAATCTAATTGACGGATGTGAGTTTCCTTTTCAGATAACGAAAGAGCATTGCTTCCGCCTCATAATATTTGGAGATGGAAATTGCGATATTGAAATTCTTTGTTTTATAGCCATAACTAAAATTTGAGTAAAAAAACTTTATATTTGCAGCTTCCTGGTTCCGAGCTCATGTCACTCATAAACTCAGAAGTGACATGGCTGGATAGGAAAGTTCCTTGCGGTCATTTCACTCACTTATACTACCCACCTATCTCTAACGACTTTCGAGTAATTAATCGGAGAATGTTTTACAAGGTGGTAATTTTCTCGGATTATCTTTGCTTCTCACCATGGTTTCAAGTCCTTAAAATGAATGGAAGTGGATGAAATTTGGTATGAAGCTAGCTTAGGATCCTAGCTCGACGATACAAGTAATTTCAGCCCAAAATAATGTTTGGCTCGTCTTCTAGAAGCACCTTTATATCGTACCTTTTCCGGACAAACACAGCACCCGGCGCCAGCGTCCCGTCATATTCGGCTGAGTGGTACCGGCCAGTGACCTCCTGACGGGTCACAGGTGTTCGGCTAGTGGGAGGGTGAAAACTATGGCACGGTGCACATAGGCCCTAAATGCCTCCGTCCGTGGCCAATATTATGAAAATGCAAATTTTTCTAAATCATTTCCTGAGCACACATCCTGCTAGAGAATTCTTCACTGCACTTGAAACAGGCATGGAAAACACAAACCGTGCTCTGGAAGTCTTTGTAGAGTTGCTTGAAGTAAGCACTCGGGCGCGCCACCCGCGGACCAGAGATCTGCAGCGAAAACTACGTACATTTCATTATGCTTAAAATCGACCATAAAAGCAAGAACAGGTCAAAGTATGGCAATACCACTGTTGTGTGAGCCCTTTGCAATGGGTTTTAGTATAAAATAATGCACAAATAGTTTTGACAACTATTTTATAGACCATTCGCTCAGTATACTGCATATCTAAAAAAACTGTTCGATTTACAAATACAAAGAGAGGTATTTAAAACTTGGCCAGCATCGGCCCAGCATAAGACTACCATCAAACGATTCCCCAGGATGTGCTCTACAAGGGCAAGCTAAAAAATCTTGCGTCCACTTGCAGCCCCGTGCGCCAGATGACATATAATAACTCAGGTTGTGGCTCCAACCAGGCCGCTGCGGTGCTAACGCAACGCCGTGGGTTACCGAATAGAGGCATGGACCGGCCAAGAATGAGCAATATGAGTGGACTATCACAGAACGATGCTATAAGAAATGCCGAGAATTGCTGAAATTAGTTTATACAATTTTAAAGCACTATAACCGTCTAAATTTGTGTATTGACTGCTGTGTTGACTGTTATCCAAATACCCGGAGGGACTGTCGACAACGAACCATTTATTGCATGAGAAATGTTCCTGCTAGGTATGTCAATCTCGGGATTGGGATCCGGCTATTTTCAAAAAGCCACAATTACGGGATTAAGCCTCTCGTGATCCCGGGATTCAGACATTTATTATAACACCTTCAAGCAATGCCGGGACAGCAAAAAACGATGCCTAAGAATCCTGTTTTGCTGCATATCACCACGTTAAACCACATATGGTGAAAACCAGTCATACCTTTTCATCCAAATGAACGGTCGCCGTAACCATCGGAGTTCCGAGGTGTCCTAGGGATCCAATCGGGAATCGAATTTCCTCGCCGTTCCCACTGTCACGAGCTGACGCAAGATGACGCTCGGGCTGCTCAGGTGACCTACGTCCCATAGTTGGCGATACCGCGATATCATATGTAGCGGAGGGTGGGCGGGGGGGAGGAAAGAAACGTACTGACCTTCACGGACTGATATTTTGATGTGCCTTGTTGAGGAAACACAAGGTAGGGATATATTCTACCCCTTTCTTCTACTCTGCGTGTTAACACGCGCACTGGAGGGGCCTCGGATACTCTCCCAACTATTTTTTCCGGGATGACCGGAGAACCGCTCGTAGCCAAAACACGGGAATAGGTCGCATTTGAGAAAATTTAACAGCGCGTCGAATAGTGAAATAATTTTGAAAATTTGTCAAAAATTGTTTGACTTATAGGCTTCTAAAGTCAGACCTACATTTTGAAATCGCCGCGACCGCGCAGTCGAACCGGTTTGCTTGCATTGGAGACCAAGTGGTGACGTCACAGCGTCATATAGACGGGATGATATATCGATATATCAAGGTCACCTCACGTGAAGGTCGAGGTCAAAGTTCAAAGTCATACCAGTAATTTCAAGGTCATTGACCCCGGTGCTTTACGTGTCCCAGTCTGACGTATATTATGCTATGACGTCATAGTAAAGGTAACCCAGTTGTAAGTTCAAGGTCAAAGGTCAAGGTTAAAGATCATGGGTAAAGGTCAATCCTCCTTTCCAGCACAAGGTTTGCTATATTGCTACTTTAAGTATGCATAATAGGGAATATAATATATTGTGACGTCATAGGTCGATGACCTTGAATGTCCTAGACCTCAAAAATGAAGGAAAGATTCTTTGCGACACAACCTCTATGACTGTGGTCCGGCTTTAGCTTACTCCCGGCTTTTTCCACGCATTGTCAGGGCATTTCCCAACAGGTCCCAAGCATGGCCAAAATTTGACCTTTATGACCTTGTTTGACCATGACAATATAGACCTAGGTCAATGAAAATTAGTTATGATGTAGATCACCATAGCCCCCACCCATTCCCCAATCGGTATTTCTTAAGCCTCTAAGTTTCCGATATCTCAGGGCAGGGGTGTAATTTTCCCAAAATCTTTGGGGGTGCTCAGCCCGTGGGGGCAGCATCCCTTAGGGGCGGCGGCGTTGCAGGGGCGGCATCCCTTCATTGCACCAAATCTGTTATTCATCGCTTTCTAGCGCCTTTTATAGCACAGGGCACTTTCTATTTTAATGTTGGGCAGGTATTATACAGCGTTTGCCAATTTTTGGCGACATCCCAACAGTGGCGGATCCAAGGGGAGGCAAAAAGGCATTTACCCCCCAACGGAAAAGCTCGGGGCAAAACTATGTTTTTGCCCCCCAAGTGATCGACCTCCTTTTTTCCCCGACTCCTTTTAAGTTTATAAGCAAGATTTTGGTGCTTCAACTCTCAACTCACTCCAAACAGAACCAGTTAAGTTCAGTGTAAATATTAGGCCTTGGACTTGAAAAAGTATCGCGAGCCCATCTTTTCCATCCCGTGACGTTTTTTTTTGCTTTTCGCCTCAAATACCCCAAATTATAGCGGCAAGTGATAATGTAGCTTTCACGGCGTGACTTTTTTGCTTTTCCACTTTTGACTTTGGTTTGGTTTGGTTTACATATACGTCTTAAAAGAATCCAAATGAGTTGTAAATTTATTCACGATTGAACTATATCAGTTTTGCGGAGTTAAACTTTACCTTCGGAATGGCAGAGTGGATGGAAATTGAAATGAAAGCAAAGGACTTAATCACTACGTGAAAAGAAAGCAAAACACCAACAGCGCTCCAAGCAATGCGTGTATTATTTTGTAAATATTAACAAATATGCTAACTCCGCAGTACCCGTGCATGCCCTTTATTTTTTCCCTAGCGCCCTTTATTGTTTACCCTAACACACAGAGGCCGTAAGAATCAGTGCTGCATAACTGCCCAGGGCGGCAGTAATGGACCAAGAACGGCACAAATTAGAATGAAAGTGATAATCTGGGGGGCGACAGCGATTGGCCGGGTGAGCAAGAAACAGGGCAAAGTCATAAGTCGAGGGCGGCAGTGATCAGACAGGGGCATTAGCTATGAACTAGGAGCAGCGCGAATCAGAGGGGAAGTGATAAGGCGAGGGCAGCAGTGAGATACATAGATATATAGATAGATATTGAGTTCTCCATAATGCATGACTTTTCAGCCCTCAATCACAAGCACACATAGGAGTAAGCACCTTCGCAAACCAGGCAATACTTTACACAGCATGACCGTTGTAGATAAAAACAATTTCAACAAGTCAGCTCATTTCTAGCCTATCCTCTTTCCCAAATGCCTGTTATACATATCCTACCATTCCATGTTTCTATCCCCCCCTGAAACGAAAAGTTTGTTTGGCTTTTTCCGTTCTCATCCTTGGGAGTTCTAGCATATCGAGGTCGGTCCCGCGTGTGCTCCAGCTAGAGATTTTGGAGCAACGCGAAACTGACCGCGACAGTGCACTTCCAGAGTCGTCGGAGAGCACTCTTTTTATCATTGTATGTCACGTTTCTTCAGCAGATCAGGAAACGTCGGCTAACCCAGGGATTGGAGGACTGAGGTCACGTGCTCACGTTTGCTCAGTCCCTTTGCGATGCGTGCGCCAAAATTCAAAATTTTCTGGACGCGATGTTTTTGAGTGACATTGCAGCCTCCCCATACAGTCATACAACACTATATATGTGGGAACACGAGGCTTGAACTAGTGGTTTTCTGGTTTCTGGTGTGATTTTGCAGCTCAGCGAGATGAGGGTGCCGTAACAGCGACGAGTTACTTGTGAGACTTGTTTTGCCCAGGCCAGGGCTGAGTCGTCGAAGACACCAAGGACCATAGCATATGATGTTGTTTTGACAAGGCTGTTACCGAACTGAATAGTGAGTTTCGGGTCACACCGGTTCCAACTTGACTTTAAAACAAGAAGCTCAGTTTGCTTTGGTTTACTTTAAGCTGATTTTGAGTGAACCAGTCGTGAGCTAGCCTTCGGGTACTTTCCACTCGCAGTTTTAGGTGACAGATATTTGCCCGAGTGTCTGAGTCTAGGAACTGTGCATCATCCACGTACATGGTGAGCTTGCCCGAAGACAAATGAGATGTCAGGTCATTTGTAAAGATAAAAACAACTTTGGTCCCAGGAGTGAGCCCTAGACCACGCCGTGCGTCAATGGCGGTGACCCAGCTCTGCCTCCATGGATCTTTGGAGTCCTATTTGACAGCCAGTACTTCAACCAGTGCTGGTCTATACCATACCACCCTAGCTTCTGGAGTAAGCGCGAGTGTTCCATGCTATCAAACGCGCGTAATATGCCAGCCGTTAAGAAGGTAGTGACGTGTCCCTGGTCCATGCTGTCAGAGATGAAATTAACAGTTTCTAGCATTGCTGTTTCAGTTGAATGTCCCGATCTGAAACCGTGCTGGTTTTCGCACAGTATGTGGCTTTTCTCGAGATAGGACGGTGGTTGGAGACATAACACCCTCTTGCACAGTTTGCTACGGATGAAAATTGGCCTGGCGTTCCCGAGATCACTGCGGTTTCCTTTACAGAGTGGGATCAGTGAGGCCTCCTTCCACTGTGGATGTACCCCTCCAGTACGCAGTGAACAGCTGATGACGTTATGAAGATGCGGACCAGTAACTGCGAAAGTTGATCTTAGCATCTGGATTGTAATGCCATCATTTCCACATGCACGTGAGCTGCACATGCGTTTCAGTGCATTCAATAATTCGGGAACGGCGACAAGCTGCACTCCGAAGGCGTCAGAGCAAACTCTCGGAGGTCGTCTCTTAGCTTTACCACTTGAGGTACAATGGAAAGTGATACTGCGACATCCCGGCCAGTTTCGACAAAATGATGGTTGAGTTTGTTTGTCCAATGACGATCACTGAGATTGAGTGGCTCAGTCTTTGGCTCTGGTTTCTTCCTTGGCTCTGGAAGATGCCAGGAAGTATCTTCTTATATCGCTCCATGTTTTGGAGGAGTCGTTTCGGAAGTTGGTGAAATGCTCGGAGCTGGCCTGGAGCAGAGCTTTTTGACGGCATTTCTGCACTCACGATAGGCTTTCAGTTTCTCTACGTCTCAACGGTCTCGGTCTCTCGCCTCTCTGGCTTGGTCCAGCCGCGTCATGCACTCCATCAGCTGTTCGTTGTTGTTAAGCCAGGGAGCAGGTGTCTTAACCGCATGGTTTTAAGAGGTATGTGCTTGTCAATTTGGGGCTGCCATACTTCGTACCAGGCGTTCCATTTCTCAGTGACAGTTTCATCCTGGTATACTTGGCTCCAGTCTGCCTCAAGAAGGTCCAGACAGAGGTGAGGACTCGTGGCTGGTAGTTATGGACTAAGTGCGGTACGAATCAGGGCGGAAGTGATAAGTTGGGGAAGAGGTGGTATTGGTTAGCCGAGGGCGGCACGAATCAAGGCAAAGTGGATAAGCCGAGGACGGGAATGGTGAGTCGTAGGTAGTAGTTATAAGCTACGGGGGGGGACACGAATCAGGGCGGAACAGATAAGCTGGGGCAGGTACAGCGGATTCCGAGTGGCAGGGTGTGCAGTTGCACACCCTGAAAAAAATGAGTGTGTGCAAAAGTATCTCTTTGCACACCCAGTTTTGACTTGGTCCGGAGAAGCGCCCCCGGATTTGGGCGGCGTCCCTGGCCTGCCACGAAAAAATCTGGCCTAAACACCGCCTACCTGAAGAGGTAGGACCCTCTTTGCGAAATAAAAACAGTTCATCTTGGGAAAATGATGTCGGTGCCCCCCCTGAGTGGGCGCCCTAGAGAGCCAAAGGCGCCCCCCTGGGTAGGAAGGCGCCCCCTCCCGAAAATCTTGCACACCCACCCTAAAATGGAATCCACCATCTCTGAGCTGGGGGCGGCAGTCATGAGCCCAGGGCGGCACGAATTAGAGCGGAAGTGATAAGTCAGAGGCGGCATTCATTGGCCGAGGCGGTAGTGATGTGCTGGGGGTGGCATTAAGCAGGGCGGCAGTGATAAGGCGGGGATAGCACTGGTGAGCCACTGACAGCAGTGATGAGCCGGGTGCTGTTTGAAACAGGGCGGCAGTGATAAGTCAGGGCTGGCATGAATCAGGGTGGCAGTGATAGGCAGGAGACGGCAGTGATGAACCATGGCGGGATATATCAGGGCGGTAGTGATGAACCGGGGCGGCATTAATCGCAGTGGTAAGACGGAGGCGGAATGAATCAGGGCAGCAATGCTGAGCCAGGGTGCGACACATGAATTGGGGGTGCTCAAATCATGATGGGGGTACTCGCACACCCGAAAGAGATAATAATTTCAGCCCTGGCTGCAAGGACGGCGGATTCCAGGGTGCAAGAGGTGCAGTTGCACCACTCGATTTTTTCAAGTGGTGCAAAAATATCTTTTGCACCACTTGTTTTGGCTTTGTCCAGGGAGGCGCACCCCCCCCAGGCCTCAGCCGGCGCCCCCGGCCGGTCAGAGAAAATCAAGCCTAATTACCGCCTACCTGAAGAGGTAGGATCCTCTGTGAAAAAGACATTTTCATACATGAATGACGCACCTTAACATCAAAACTGTGCCCTGGAAAGCAAAAGGCGCCCCCCCTTGAGTAAAGGCGCCCCTCTGGATAGCATAGGCGCCCTTGAAAAGCGTAGGCGCCTCCTGGACAGCTGAGGCGCCTCCGAAGAAGAGAAACGGCGCCCCTAGATATCACATGCGCCCCCTGGTTAGCACAGGCACCCCTTGACAGCAAAAGGCGCCCCCCGCAGAGAAAAGGCGCCCCCTGGACAACATAAGCGCCCTTTGATAAGAAAGGCGCCCCCTGGAGAGATAAGAGAGAAACCCCCCCCTCCCGAGAACAACGGCGGCAGGGATGGCGGATTCCGCAGGACAGGGTGTGCAGTTGCACACCTTGAAAAAATGATGGTGTACAATAGTATACTTTTGCACACCTGGTTTTGACCTCGTACGGGGAGGCCCTCACGGATTTGGGTGGCACCCCCGGATTTTGCCGGCGCCCCCGGCCGGTCAAGAGAAAATCAGACACATCGCCTGTCTGAAGGGGTAGCCCTGGAAAGCAACTGCGCCCTGGAAAGCAAAAGGCGCCCCCCTTGAGTAAAGGCGCCCCTCTGGATAGCATAGGCGCCCTTGAAAAGCGTATGTGTAAAATAAAATACACTTTCAAATATGAATGGCGCCCCCTGGACAGCAAAAGGTGCCCACCCCTTGAGTAAAAGCGCCCCTCTGGATAGCAAAGGCGACCTCTAGACAGCAGAGGCGCCCCTGGACAGAAAAAGGCACCCCCAATTGAGGAGTAACGACGCCCCTGAATAGCATAGGCGCCCTCTGGTTAGCACAGGCACTCCTGTACACTAAGAGGCGCCCCCTCCTCCATAGAGCAAAGGCACCCCTCTGGATATCATAAGCTCCCTTTAATAGCAATCGCTCTCCCTGGACAGCAGGGGCGCCCTCTGGATAGGATAGGCGCCCCCAAAACAGCAAATACGCCCTTTGATACCAAAAGCGCCCCATGGACAGAACACACCCTCTGGATAGCATAGGCACCCCTGGACGGCAGAGACGCCCCTAAAGAAGAGCAACGGCACCCCGGGATAGCATATGCGCCCCTGGTTAGCACAGGAACCCCTGGACAGCAAAAGGCGGCCCCGCCCCCTGAGTAAAGGATCCGGGTCTCTGGATAGCATAGGTGCCCCTGGATAGCGCAGGCGCCTCCTGGACAGCAGAGACACCTCCGAAGAAGATCAACGGCGCCCCTTGATATCATATGCACCCCCTGGTTAGCACAGGCATCCCTGGATAGCAAAAGGCGCCCCCCCGAGAGCAAAGGCGCCCCCTCTGGAAAGAATAAGCACCCATAGATAGGAAAGGCGCCCCCTGGAAAGGACAGCAGAACATTTTTTTTAGGAAAACTCAGTGGAGAGGGGCGGTGGAGATTTTCTTGTGCTGGCCATTATAATGTCTTCGAGGGATCAAACCCCTATTTGGAGGGGGCGTTAATAAAATTTAGACGTGCTAGTGTTAAAAAATGTCTCCTAATTTTTGTTATTCCATATTCTAAAGATTAGAGATGCTGCACAGGACTGCGGGTTTTTTCAACGGAAAAAGGCCAAACCGGGTTTGCGAAAAGGCCAAAAGGTTCAAATTGTATTTGCACTAAAAAATCTTGTTTTTTATCAATTTCGTCCAAGTTCTTCCCAGTACGGCTGTTAGAGTCTGAGTCTCATTAAAGTCCTCAAGGGATTTGTCACGGAGACCCCGACCCCACCACCCGAACGAGTAACGCCCACAATGAAGGGTTGATTTAGAAGCCAAATTTTAACCTCCTACAAAGCACAGGGATGGCCGCCTCGCTCAGGTCACCCTCTCATCAGTCAGTTGCCAGCCGACCTACGTCGAGCAAACGATTGAGCGCCGGAGCGTCTCAGGGGAACCGATCTCAAGCCTGGACATGCACTGCCCCTGCAAGCTTCTCAGCAGCGGGCCGGAGCCCGACGCTCTACCAACCGAGCAACCGGGGCGGCCAAATGGCCAAATAAATACCACAAAAGCCATATTTGAGGCTAAAAACGAACCCTACCGGGTGTCATAAACCCACAGAAAAAGGACGGAGCACTCTTGTATCACTGCAGTGAACAGTGCACTGTATAAAACTAAATGTTGATAATTTGATATTGACTTGACGATATATTTTTAGCACACTGCCCATCTCATAAGAAGGCAGGAGTCCCCTTCCAATCCCGTGTGGCGACCCAATTATTTTATCCACATAACTAAACAATTTGTTAGCAGCATCAATTATCTTAGCCGCACCACTCCCCGCTAACATTTGATATCTTCCTGCTTTTTCTGTGAATTGTTTGCTCTTGAACAGTGACGGATCCATAGGCAGATCCAGGATTGCCAATCGGAGGGGAGCACCTTCCCGGGGGGCGCCACTTTTGACCGGAAAAACCTACCAGGTGGGCGTAAAATCCTATCGGTGAGCACCGATTTTCGCATCCTGGGGGAGAGTGGGAAGCGCCACTTTAGGCGAGTGCCATCGACCTTTCAGGGGGCGCCGTGACCATTTCAGGGGGCGCCGAGGATCGATCGGAGGGCTGCATCTGCTCCTCCCCTTTGCCCCCTGGATCCGCTTATGGGCGGATCTAGAATTTTAGTAAGGTGGGGGGGGAACGCGGAGCCTCAAAGTGGGCACTTTACCATCAACTTTTCACCCAAAGGGCGCCTATGGTATTCGGTTTTCGGTTGCCATCATTTTGGTGGATCGTATTTTTAACAACGTCCTATCCCACCCGCTCCCAGCCATAACAGTTTGTACCAGCCAAGCAAGATGCCTATTTGGCGTGATATTTGAAACAATGAATTGCTAAACAGTTCAGTCCACACTTTTTCGGCACCTATTGAAAAATCTGTAACTGCCACTAGGTCATGGAGAAATTCAAGACACTTGGGAAGATGCAACAGCTGAACATAAAGGTATATATCTGAGGATTTTTCTGTTAGTGAAGAGGGGTTAAGTTTATTTTAATATCAAATATGATAAGCATCATTTTGCCTTTCCACGTGGCCAAGATTCGTAAGATAATGGTGAGAGGACATTGAAAATAATCGCAGCGAGTGTGAACCTGGCCTGTGCGCTGTCCAAGAAAATTACCTCAGCGGAAAAGCTTTAAGTTGTAGGAAACACAAACCGGACTTTAACCCACATTATTAATTATTCCTAAAAAAATAATGTTTGAACCAGATGGCAGACTCAAGGAGATATAAGGGAAGTTGAAACGTTAAGATAAACACAGAATGAAGTATGTGGGCATTTTCCATCGACCTTTATCTATATTCTTCAATTCATCAGCATGGGAGAATTGATCTTGTGCGTGAAATTTCGGAGGTGTTAAGAGAATTTCGGTTGCCAAGTGATTGAATGCTGAAATAGATCATGCCATAGGCATGTGTGATTTGTGACATAAATGGGCCCTACTAGAATAAAAAGAAAACAGTTTTAACGTGTCCAAGTACTCTCTTGATAAATTGATAACTTTTTTTCGTTTATTGGCTGTAATTTGCGCGTTTAATGATCATGTGCAGTGTTCAGATCGAAGTGAAAAGACCATTCAGATTGATAAAACGAGTATATTTTATCACTGACCATCCACTTATACCATCAACCATCGCCTTCAGGTCAAGTTCAGGACTCATTTAAGAGAAGAGGTGAGCGTGCACTGTGCATGCCCAAATCGAGACACAGCCGCCCTCCCGATGGACAGACCGCGCAGAAATACGTCCTCGTCGCGTTTGATTTCGCGCACGCGTACGACGTAGTGGACCACCACCTGCTACGCGTTCGCCTGCTGTAGATGGGGCTGTCAAATTGCACGGTGGCCTGGATTTGGCAGTGACTCCGGGACCGAAGAGTCCAGGTGGAACTAAATGGCGTGCTTTCCAGTGAGCGCATTTTCCGAACTGGCCTGCCGTAAGGAAGTGTCTTATCGCCAGTTTTATTTTGTATGGGCGGCTCGGCTGGTAGACGCACTCTGCGCGGTTCCCGGATGCTCCCCTACATGTACGCCGATGATACGGCGGCTCTCTGCACGGGCAACAACATCCAAGTCGCCAAGGACCGGGCGCAATAAAGCTGCTGCTGGCACCCTCATGAAGTGGACCCGACAGCACAAAATGGTGGTATCAGGAGCCAAGATCCAAGTACTGGTGATGTCCCAGTTGGCTAGAGACGCCGATCCCTTCAATTTTAAGGTCGACGGGAAGTCTGTCACTGCTGGAGACACCCTACAGCTACTTGGCGTCACCATCGATCGGCTCCTCCATTTCGGTCCACACTGTAAGAGACTGTGGGAGAAGGTCCACCCCCGCATCTCCCACCTACGTCAACTGTCCGGCTGCAACTGGGGGCTGCACGAACAGCACCTCCGAACCGTCGCTACTGGCTACGTGAGAGGAGCGATGGAGTAAGCGGCCGCAGCGTGGCTCCACGCCACACCGCCATTTCATGTCGAGCTGCTGGAACGCAAAATGAGAGCGTCGGCGCGTATCATCACAGGATGCACCCACTCCACTCCCAGCCGAGTTAAGACTCCCCGCGTAGCGGCCAGAAGGAGGGTACTCGCGACCCGACTGCTGGTGAAATTCCATACCCTGCCGCCTGAAGACCCTCTGTGAAGACGTGCGGAGGCGACAGCGCCCTCTCGACTCTCCTCGGTGACCGGGTGGCGGCAGGTGGGCAAAGACATGTGGGATCAAGCAGGCATCTCCCTCCCCATCGGGTCTTTCCTTCCTCGACGTCTTCCACTGTGGGTATCAGGAGAGTGAGTCACATTTCAACTAGACGTGGGCCCACTGACATCAGGAGCGCCACCTGTCCGGAAGAAGCGAGTAGCTCTCCCCCACCTCGCTTCCCTGACTCAATGTGCCACATGGGTGTGGACCGACGGGTCAGTGCACGGAGGGGTCACGAGCGGGGGAGCTGGGTCTTCATCGAGTCACCAGACAGAGCCCAGCATGAGCTCAGGCGACCAGCAGGCTCGCTCTGCTCGAGTTTTCAGGCTGAGATGGTAGCCATCCAAACTGCCTGTGTCTTCCTACTGGACTAATCAGTGCACACAGAAGATCCAGTCATCTTCAGCATGGCCTGCCAAGGTGACGACGCATTGTAGAAATAAAATGGCTTCAATGTCTGCAGATAAGACAGCGAATCGGTAAAAATCGCAAACTTCCTCACCATCAGCTTAGACACCTGGTCCAAACAGTAAAAAAATGGAGTACAGCTCTGAAGTAAAAATGGATCCTTCGTAAGGCAAACTAGAAAACTTCTCAACATCGTCACCAACAAATGCACGCCCTGTGCCATTGTCACTTTCTTTTGCAACCCTCTATATAGAAACAGACATGGTTTTCGAACGGCTCCGCAAGCAAGTTCATAAAATACTGGCGCGTCGGTTCAGGAGGCAAATTTTTGCTTTGTTGGCGTAGGTTGTGTTCGTGTTAACTGTCGAGATGAGCTATCGTTCAATAACAGCTGCTTCATGTGGTTCGACGAGATTGCTGTCGATACCAGCCTGTGCCAGCCAGGCACAGACTCTCACTCCCTGGTGACGGGTTGCAAAACGCGAGCCACTGTCTATCTGACTGAGGTAGGCGTCGCCAAAAAAATGTTTGGTATGTGGGGCGTGTTGGTGACTTATTTTAAAGGAAACGTGGCACCTTGGTAAAATCCTGGAATTTTGTGTAATTAGGCGTACTTTTAGCCGAAAATAATGAAACCACTCATGATTTCTCTGAAAAATGTACAACAAGCTCAATGCTTTTATTTTTAAAATACTCCTCTAGAAAAATGAATAAATATCTCCCTCTGGATGATGTCATGATCTGGCAACCACTACCATACTCGAATCACTTCAAGGGCTTCGATTGGCTGATGCTTATCGTGATGTCAGCATATGTCGTCACACCAGCAGCTCACAACAATGGCCGCCTGGCGAGAGGTACATGAGAGGTACATTTCGGGTAGGTTTTAGTTTTTTCTACGGAAAAATCGAGTTCCAAGACAAATAATATATAGAGCACCTGGTTTTCCGATTTGCTTTACAACTTGGCTATCTTAGTTAAAATCACCTTCTAAAGGTGCCACATTCCTTTTAATGGCTTAATGCAAAGCGAGTATCTTACTGCGCATTTGTAGCGGTATTTCACTAATTTCCACTAGCATGCTTATTATGGGTGAAGCTTGGAACGCTCCTGTTACTATTCTGATAGCGAGATGACGGACATATCGATAATCTTTTTCGCGGACTAAGGAGTGGCCTCATACGCAAGCCCGGTCTGCGACCTGGGATAACCCCCCACCGGCGCGGGAGAGCCGCATGACAATGTGCTGAAATCAACCATATTTCATTCTCAATGTATCTCTTCATAAGCCTGTAGGTCAGTGCCATCATTCTTTTCTTTGAAATGAATAGTAAATATCCCGCAGTCAACCCCGGATTCGACCCGCGCACCCCTCATCACGAGACAGGACCTCTAACCACTAGACCACTGCGCCACACTGTACCGACTCCCACTAACCCTACACCTGTGACCCGTCAGGAGGTCACTGGCCGGTATCACGCAATCAAAACGATGCCGTGATCGTGGCGCCGGGTGTTGTGTTCGTACAGAAAAGGCATGGTATAAAGCTGCTTCTAGAAGACGAACCAAACATTAGATTCACCTAGAATCACTTGTATCGGCGACCCAGGACCCTAAGCTAGCTTTATGCCAAATTGCATCCACTTCCATTCATTTTGAGGACTTGAAACCATGGTGAGAAGCAAACATGTTCCGAGAAATTTAGCTCCTTGAAATACCCTTTTGGACGAATTACTCGAAAGCCGTTGGAGATAAGTGGGTAGTGTAAATGAATTGAATGACTGCTATTAATTTTCTTATTCAGCCATGTCAATTCTGAGCTTGTGGATGACATGTGCTCTGAACCGAAAAGCTGCAAATAAAAGGTTTTCTACTAAAATTATATTTATACATATAAGACAATGAATTTTATTATCACGATATCCATCTCCGAATATTATCAGGCGGAAGCAATGTTCTTTCATTATTTGAAATGAAAAGTCAAATCGGCGCATTAGATCGCGAGAGATTAAGATTTAAATGAAATGAGCAAAAATGTAGTCCTCCGGCAAAATGGCAAAAACTAGGTCAGAAGTTTACGTTTTCCACTGGAAACTATGCCTAAGCACAAGAAAATTGATGTAGCTGCCTCCACGTGGCTGTCTTTAAACTAACTGAAGCGTGCCTTCTGACATTTCGAGCTTACAAGTCGGCTGTCAAATTTCAATATCTTTTTTGCTTGTACTAGAAATACTGCGTTTTGGCGTAATAAATATTGTCGGACCAGTTCGAACTTTTTTTCTTAGGTGGCCTTGTTGCTTATTCAAAAGGAGGCAAATTTCAAGTTCGTCGCTTAAGAAATAGAAATGATAAAAATGGAAAATTGAAAACATTTGTTCCAAAATTTCTCAAAAACTATTTTGAATTTAAATTCGGGGGTCTTAGTTTGGGCGTCTAGCGTAAAAGGGCAATCACCCTACACAATTGCAGAGCCCTGGTATCAACTGTCACAACCGCCAAACGGCCAGAATAGAGCCTCTTGAGAAATCTCAATCCGCTTCGCTCCATGGATTTCGTCATGCGGCTCTGACACAGCCGTACTCGATCTTCGGACGAATAAGTGATCTATACAGCATAAGAAGCTTATAACGTAGCGTATAACAATGAGCGTATAACGTGCGCATAACGTATATATAGGCGATAAGCGTATAACGTGTATAGCATGAGAAACATTTCTCTATCTGCACGGTATCTCATCCTCGTCAACACCTTCAGTATTTTCAGCGTATCGAAACATTTTTTTGCGGAAATCCTTCAGGTGTGGCACATAGGAAAGCTTATCGAGTGTGAGCCTGATAAATCTGGTTTCTGCTACAACGTCGCTCGGATTTCCGCGAATTTACCAAATCGGGTATTCAGTCTCAATGTCTATTATAAAAGTGCATGCACTATGTCTTTGAACTTGAAAATTTCAGTCCATTGCGTGTGATCCATTGCTGCAATATGTCAAGGCCAAGCTGCAGCCGCCTCTGCGCAGCTGCTGTAGTAGACACTGTCACACATATTGTGAAGTCTTCAACGAAAAACACGTGACGTATGTTTGCGGGAAGTGTCTGCAATATCATTGGTCATAACTGCAAACAAGGCTATGAATATCGCAGAATCCTGGGCTATGCTACTCTGTTGCTGATGCCAATCCGATACGACTGAGTTTACGCGAAATCTAAAATACCTATTTTTCGGAATATTAGAAATAAACCACCCCAAGTGGCCTCGCACGCCGAGTCCAAAGAGTTTCTGCAGAACGCCATTGGATAGCAAAGGCGCCCCCCAAGAGATGATGGCGCCCCCTGGGGAGGAAGGCGCCCCCTCCAGAAAATCTTGCACCACTTCTCGAAAATGGAATCCGCCGTCTCTGCCTGGCTGACACTAAAACAGTAAAAGCACGACAGCAACAGGCTACCATTTACTCGGTTTAGGGAATTCCTCCAATACGCAAACATATAACGTGAGGCGGGACGGTGGGCATTTGGGTTAAAATATGCCGGGGACAGCATTGATGAGCCAGAGGCAGCATGGATTAGGGCGGCAATGATAAACCAGGGGCAGCAGTGATCAGCCGGGAGACGTTCCATCATCATATTTGGGTTTTAGGGCGCGTAGATATCTAGGATCATACGGCGCCCATAACACTACATAAATTACATAAATATGGCATTTCCGCACACGTTTCAAACCAGGTGGCAAAACAGGTCAGGCTGCGAAAATTGTATCAGAAGATTATATAAAAGCATATATAAATAAGTAAATACAATAAAATGAAATATAGACACTGAAAAATGGCAGTCAGTTTCCAACGACTCACTAGGGTCAGTGATAAGGTAACAAGAAACTCGACGTTAAGTAAAATTTGAAAGACTACTAGGATGAATATATGGCACTAAAACTAACGCTCCTCGGGTATGACTTGATGCCAGTCATATCCAAAGAAGGATGCTCCCCCAGAACGTTCACTGCCTCAGGAGACGTCAGTGATGAACCAGGGGCGGCAGTGGACAGTCAGGGGCGGCAGTGATCAAGCAGAGGTGGCATTTATCAGCCAGGGGGCGGCAGTTATCAGTCAGGAGGCTGCAGTTATCAGCCAGGGGGCGGCAGTATCAGTCAGGGGCGGCAGTTATCAGTCAGCGGGCGGCAGCGTTCTGCCAGGGGCGGCAGTGATCATCCAGGGGATGCAGTTAGCAGCCAAGGGGCGGCAGTTACCCGTCAGGGGGCGGCAATTAACAGCCAGAAGGCGGCAGTGATCAGACAGTGGTGGCAGTTATCAGCCAGGAGGCGGTAGTTATCATTCAGGGGGCGGCAGTGACCAGCCAGGGGCGGCGGTTACCAACCAGGGAGCGGAAATGATCAGTCAGGGGGCGGCAGTGAACATCCAGGGGGCGGCAGTGATCAGCCAGGGGGCGACAGTGATCAGCCAGGGGGCGGAAGTTATCGGTCTGGGGGCGGCATTTATCAGTGAGGGGGCGGAAGTGATCAGCCAGGGGGCGGCAGTGATCAGTCAGGAGCGTCGGTGATCAGCCAGGGCGGCAGTTATCAGTCAAGGGGCGGCAGTTATCAGTCAGGGGGCGGCAGTGATCCGCCAGGGGCGGAAGTTATCAATTAGTCTGGGGCAGCAGGTTTGAGTCAAGGGGCGGCAGTTATCAGTCAGGGGCGGCAGTTATCAGCCAGGTGGCGGCAGTGATCAGCCAGGGGGCGGCAGTGATGATTCGGGGAGCGACAGTGACTAACCAGGAGGGGCACGTATGTATATGGATGGAGAAATAAACCGGGGGCAGCTTTGATTAGCCAGAGCCGGCATGAATCAAGGCCGCAGTGATAAACCAGGGGTGTTAGTGCTGATCAGTGATGAACCAAAGGAGGCAATAATCATTCAGGGAGGGGGCGGCAGTGATTAACTGTTGGCGGCAGTGATCAGGCGGGAGTGGCAGTGATGTGGTGTCACAAATCAGGGCGAAAGTGATAGGCCACGCGGCATTGACGAGGCAGAGTTTGAATAAATCAGGGTGGAAATAACAAACCTCGGGACGGGAAAACTTGCCAGGGGCGGAATGAATCAGGACGGCAGTGATGAGATAGCGTGACACCGTTCTGGGCGGCGGTGGTAAGCCAGGGGCGGCACATGTATTGGGGGTGCTCAGCACATGATTGGGGGTGCTCAAATTAGGATTGGGGGTGCTCGGGCACCCCAAAGAGATAGAAAATTACACCCCTGTCTCAGGGAGCTTACCAGCCCCCATCCTGTGCGCGTTAATGTCCGACCCCTCTCCAGTGTGGTTGTTAATAATCACTCGAATACCGGTTATAATAGAACATTTCCATGCAAAAAAGGTGTTACAATTATACCAAAAAGCTGGCTTAGAAAGAAAAACCAAGCTCAAATACACATTTATGATGCCTCCAGTTTCGTTGTTCGTGGTGACGGTTATGAATTCATGGCAGACCAAGATTGCTGTATCGTTGTTCATGGATTACATGTTTATTGTTTGCAGTGTTTCAAACTACAATTCGGTCACGATTCATGGCGCCACGACAATATCTGCAAAATGTTTTACGGACACCTTGGGCAGGATTAAGTTGCTCCAAATGCTTCTCTTTTCACTGTCCTGATTACGCCCATGTAAAATAAAACCTATATGCCGAATGCAAGTTTTATGCACTGTTCAATTATCTGTCAAATGAGCTCCTTTGTCCAAAAATCGGGGGGAATTTGCGGTATCACGAAGGAATTTTCCACGAAAAGTAATATTGGCCACGGACGGAGGCATTTAGGGCCTATGTGCGGTGGTCTGGTGGTTAGAGACACTGTCTCTTGATCAGGAGTGAGCGGTTCGAATCCGGGGGTGACGATGTGCTCTTTATTAGTTATTTCAAAGAAAATAATGATAAAATTGACTTACACGCTTATGAAGATAATTGAGAACGAAATATGGTTTGATTTCAGCACATTGTCATGTGGTTCTCCTGCGCCAAAACGGCGTTAGCCGAGGCTGCAGGCCGAGGTTGTTGTCGGCGTCTGTCCGTCCTGAGAATTGATATCAGAGCTCTGGAATTTTGTAGGGTGATAGCCTTTCTGCTCCAGACACCCAAACTGAAGCCCCGAGTCGAATTCCAAAATAGTTTTTGTGAAATTTTGGCTCAAACTTTTTCTGTTTTATATTTTTCTAATTTTTACTTCTTAAGCTACGAACTTGTAATTTATGTCCTTTTCAATCGATTACAAAGGGTAGCTAGGGGAAAAATTGAGCTGATCGGACAATATTTATTGCGCAAAAACACGGCATTTCTCACGCGAGCAAAAAACCTGCTAAAAGTTGATGGCCGACTTGTGCGCTCGAAATGTCAGAAGGCACGCCTCAGTTCGCTGAAAGGCAGTTACCTAGGGGTAGCTAGGCGCATTTTGTTGTGCTTAGGCATAGTTTTAAGTGCAAAACGTAAAATTTTACCTACTTTTTACAGTTCTTCCGGAAGACTAAATTTTGGTTCATTTCATTGCAACGTTAATATCTCACAATCTAATTGACCGATTTGAGTTTTCATTTCAAACAATGAAAGAACATTGCTTCCGCCTGATAATATTTGGAGATGGAAATTGTGAATGTAAAATTCTTTGTTTTATAGGCATAAATAGAAATTGAGTAAAAAACTTTTTATTTGCATCTTCCTGGTTCCAAGTTCATGTCACTCACAAACTCAGAACTGACATGGCTGAATAGGAAAGTTACTTGTGGTCACTTTGCTCACTTATACTACCCACCTTTCTCTAATGGCTTTCGAGTAATTAGTCAAAAATGTATTACAAGATGCCGAATTTCTCGGACCACCTTTGCTTCTCACCATGGTTACAAGTCCTTAAAATGGATGAAAGTGGATGAAATTCGGCATGAAGCTAGCTTAGGATCCTAGCTCGACGACACAAGTAATTTCAGCCCAAAAGAATGCTTGGTTCGTCTTCTAGAAGCACCTTTATATCGTGCCTTTTCGGGACAAGCACAGCACCCGGCGCCAGCAGCCCGGCATATTCGGCGGAGTTGTACCAGCCAGTGACCTCCTGACGGGTCACAGGTGCTCAGCTAGTGGGAGGGTGAGTAGTGTGGCACGGTGGTCTAGTGGTTAGAGGCCCTGTCTCTTGATCAGGTAGGATCGGTTCGAATCTGGGGGTAACCACGTAATCTTCATTGGTTATTTCAAGGAAAAGAATGATAAAACTGACTTACAAGCTTGGGAAGAGATACATTAAGAGCGAAATATGGTTAGCTTTCAGCGCATTGTCATGCGGCTCTCCTGCGCCGGTGGGGCGTTAGCCCAGGTCGTAGACCGGAGTTTTATTATGACAGACCTCTACGAGCCAGACGTGACCAGTCAGATATTTTTTTTACACAGGCTGTTTAGAGGTCTTATTGCGTCACCTTATCTGCCGAAATGTTTTGCCATTCACGTGCCACCAAGACTGACGAGGAATGCTCCAATGCCACTTTAACGTGCCCTTCGGGAGGTTTGGCACTGTAAAGTCAGGCATAGGTGCAAAAACCTGCCAACTCGGCTACTGGAGTTTGTGACACATTTACGAAAATCGAGGTGCATAACTGTGACAAAATAGCGATCGTGACTGTATGGTTCAAAACCAAACCACATATTTTCGAAATACAGAATAAAGCGTGTAGCGATTATTTTAATTTAGCAAGTCTGCTCTTCAATTGCACAGCGTACCATCAGTGATACAATATTGGTACTGTGTTCAGTTTCTACTAAAACGAGGGACCCCCGCTGCAGAAAACCCGGAAACCGCTGTTACAGTTGCCAGATTTTAACATGCAGCCCAATGGTGCCGACTGTTAGTAGTTGCCAGAAAGTTGCCGCCTAGATGCCCGAAATGTGACAGTCAATTTTTTTCGAGAAATACACGCTTGTGGGCATATTTAAGACATTTGGATGTTGAGCATTAAGAAAACTAAAAATTTATCAGAATGTGATCTATGACGAAATATTAAAAAGTATCATCAATGAACCTCTTATACATTACTGGGCGGAAGTCGCTGACAGTTTAACCATTTCTCATGAAACATAGAAAAATATTAGCAGGTGGGGCTAAGAAGACCAGCTACCCCATCGACCTGCTTATAGAAGATTGTTAAAAATGAAGTAGAGTTAAACGGCCACTTGAAGTGAGCAAAGTACTTCGCAGTAATCCCTGCTATTTCTACGCAATTATTTCTGAAAAGTTCGCTGATAGTTATTTCAATAGTTTCTTTCACCGGGATGTTAGTAAACAAATTTTGAACATCAAGCTAGCCATAACCATTTCGAAGTAAGTTGAGCCCACTTAAACTATGCACGAACTCGGAACTGTTTTTATTGTATACTCATTTACGGTAAGTGTCAAGTAGGGGGACCAAAAATTTAGCAAGTTTGTACGTTGAGCCACAGGCAGAAAATTGGGCGTAAGGAACCAGCACCTTATGGACTTTTGGAAGTCCGTACAAATAAGGAGTGGAGCCAGACACATAAAGTTCTTTGTACACCGAGTCCGATATCATAGATAGTTTCTTGAGTTTTGAAATAATGCGGTTTACCTTATCCTCAACTTGTCGAATGGTTTTAAGCACAGGTTCATTAATAAGATGAAATTTCGTAGCATCAGACAATATTAACTTAACCTTATCAATGTATGATGTTTTGTCCAAAATCACAACACCTTCCCTTTGTCTGTTTGTAAAACAATTGACTATCGGCAGCAAATCTTTCAGCAGTAACATCATGTCTAGTGAACACTGGTGAAAACACCCGAGAAGACTTAGCATGAAATATTTTAAGTAATGAATCTCAACTTTTCTTTCACATCTCGAAGTTCAAAGCTTGAAGGTAGATTAGATCTGAATGATAGATGTAGATCTTGAGGTAGATGTAGATCTTGAAGGTAGATCAGATCTACATCTACCTTCAAGCTTTGAACTTGAGATGTAAAGAAAAGTTGAGATTCATTAGCTTAAAATATTTTCATGGCTTTAAGTCTTTGTTTTTGTGTTCATATATGTTAATTGCTATTTTTGCTTTTTTTTATAAACTTTTAAAATTTTATAGTTTTATATTTCTATTAATTTTTTTTAATGAACCTGTTTAAACCATTGTTAGTAAAATTTTAAATTTTTTTTTAATTTTTTTTTTTTACTTGTTGTTTTTTTTAATTGTTTTTTTATTATGTTAAAGTTGTTTTTTTGTATTTAATGTTTGTTTGTTAATGTTAAATGTATAATAATATGCAATTTTCAATAATGTAATGTTATGTACTTTCGCTTTAGTGGCGTTTAATCTCTTTTTTTAAAATTTTTTTTTTTTGCTTGTATATTTTTATTTTTATAATTAATTAATTTTTTTTTTAATATTTCTTATATTTTTTTTTTTTTATTTAAGACATTAAAGATAACGCAGATACGTTATCAAGTACTTCTCTGTCTATTTTGTCAGGTTAAATCATATTTAAAGTTTGAGTCTCTTCGATTTAGCGGTCCCTATTTATTTGAATTTAGTATTAAGTACGCCTAAAAGCTACTAAGAAAAGTACTAAATGAGTGAAAGAAATAAACATAGATGTGCAGAAATTCCACCTAAACTACGCAACAGCGACAAGACAAGTTCGAAATGTTTATGTGATGTAGAGCCTGCCAAAAAAAGTTAAACAGGTGGGAAGCTACTTCTTTTGAGGGCATATTTATTAGGTGTATCTGAGATAAGTGCAGGCTAAAACTAGCTGGAATAAATATTGCTGCCCATGGCTTATCTAAGATGAATGTAGGCTACTTTGAGACGGATGCACTTTCACATTTCAAACTAATTTTTTCATTCCTTAGTTTGCTTGTGCCTTACCTTATTTTGATTTGTACCCTAGATCAAGATTGGTTAGGTAGATTTGGAGCTGGAGGAAGTTGGAAGAGTTGGCGCCAGCAACAGACTGGCAACAACAGTAATTCAGGTGAGATTTCATGATCAAGTTATCATGTCAATATTGTACAGATAGCAAATGTGTACCAATGCAGTCCTTCACAAAGTGTTGAAACACACACTGGAGAGGGGCCAGGCACTAACGTGCACTGGAGGGGGCCTAGTAGACCCCCTTCTCATCTCAGAAAATCTCAGGAAGAAAGAGACTTCGAAAAACGCTGGTTGGAGGTGTATTGCTTACTACCAGTGGTAGTAAGCAACACACAGGACCTGAACTGCATGGAGTTAAAGCAGGATTTTGACTACACTGGATCATTCTTTGGTATGAGACTTCCAATACCTCTGTACCTATTAGGCCAATAGACATAATTTTACATCTATGCAGGGTACTTGCCACAGAGTTTTTATTGCAGGAAGGAAAGAAGGAAGGAAGGAACGACCAGGCAGGTGATTATCGGGTGTTGGGGGCAAATTTTAAGCATTTGATCTGTCTATAAAAATTCTATCTAAGGTCCACTTTACCAGCACATTTTAGGTAGATCCAAATCCTATATTGACATTGACATTTTTGTCCCTTCTGTTGATATATGAGATAGAAGTTCAGTGGGGGGGGGAGCTGTGATCAGAGTTCCCAATTGTGTGTAGGTGTACGCTCCCATTCATAGATTAGTTCCCAATAATAATTGTTTTCATGATAATTGCCACATTTAATCATGGGGAAATGTAACATAATTGGAAACGCTCCTTCCAAAAATGGAAACTTCTTCAAAAAGGGAAGTGCATGTCATTGGGGGAAACTGCAGTCAGAGTTGCCAATAATAGTTATGATCCCAATACTGGAAAAATGATCCATAATTGGAAATTTCCCTTCCAAAAATATAAACAAGATCTAAAAATGAAAACACAGTTACTCCCCTCAGGGGACCGATCTTCACTTGCCGGATTCGTCCGGCAAGTAAAGATTGGAGCAACGGGGAGTGACGCGCCCGGGGCCCCAGTCAGCCCTTGGAGGCATGTCGACGCATCACCGCGGACACGTCATGTCTGGCTCTCCGGCGGCCGCCGGCTCTTCCGATCTCGGTCGGTTAGAGTCGGCGTCTGTCGTCGGCGGCCCTGGTGATGAGGTCTGCGGTGGTGCTGATGACTGCCTTACGGGCCCTTTGTTACCTGGTCGGTAACCGTATTGGATCGGGTCAGTTGTGTCCTGCACCTCCCATTATGTAGCTCCTGTTTGTTTTCGTTTTCTTATTTTGTTGATTATTTTTAGTTCCTTTCTTCTTTTTACGCTTCAGTTATTGGTTCCACAGTTATTTGCCTTCTTCGGCCTTTTTATGGGTGTAAGGCGCCTACTCGAGGCCTATCTCGAGCCCCGGCGACGAGGTTGACGGGATCCTGGGGGGTTGAGGTCCCCCCCGGGCAGGTCAGTCCTGAGGGCTCCAACACGCCCCCTTTGGCCCAGATATCTCGATCCAACCGGGGGTAAGCCGTCCGTAGGCTGGCGCGGGCGGCCTAGCTACGTGGCAGTGTCTACGGGCACTGTCGCTCGGTCCAGCTGGGCAGGGGGATTATGTTTCGGGCGTGCGGCGCGGCGCCCTTCGCAGTGGGGACTGTGATAGTTCTTGCCGGGCGTGACGCGGGCCGGGGTTTCGGAAACCGTCGTTTTTCGAGACCCTGGCCTGTTGCGCGCGCCTGGTGGACCGCAGTCTCCGCTGCGTGAGGGCTGCCGCGTTTTGCTTAGTCCCGACTCATGGCCCTGCCGGCCCACTGGGCTGATGGCGTCAAGGGGGTGGGTGCGTTCTGATCGGAGGGGTTGTGTGAGTATCTCTCGCCCCTCTGAGACGGCTGCACCTGCCCCCGTAGGCACTGTCCCAGCCCCTGGGCCCAGCTATTGACAGCTGGCAACCCGGGGGGCCGAAGGTAAACTGACTCATAATGGCCTCTCCTACTTGTACACCCACTGAATCGACCGCACGGACTCCGACCCCCGCATTGACGCCGACCACCTCTTGTCCACCCACCGACGTCGCCGCCGCGATTGAACTCTCGGAAACTGAACCCCCCGCACGAACTCGACCAGAGCAGGCCACCCCCTTGACTCTCGTCATTGACTTCGAGGATAGAACAGTTAAGGTGAATCCATTTCAGATCCATGAAGCCCTGCGAAAGTTCCATCCAAAACGGACCTACAGACACCCGAATGGGCGAGTCGAGGTTGAAATGGGAAGTGAGCCCGATGCTAAGAAGCTGCTCTCAACCTCCTCCCTAGAAATCCGGACACCCAGCAGGTCTCTGTCTGTACCGGTGAAGGTCTCTCCGCATGCTACCAAAAACAGCTGCAGAGGCGTGATCAGCTGCAAAGACCTACGCGATGTCTCTGAGGAGGAGATCCTGTCAGGCCTAAGAGATCAGGGCGTGTCAGAAGCCAAACGTATGCTGCGGAGAGGGGAAAGCCAGGGGACGGACAACGGCACGTTCATGCTCGTGTTTTCAGGGACTACCCTACCTGAGAAGGTGCGAGTGGGCTGGATGACCATTAAGGTTCGTCCCTTTGTTCCTAGCCCCATTAGGTGTTTCAGGTGCCAGTCATTCGGTCATATCGCTGGCAGCTGCAGAGGTAGGGAACGATGCGGTAGATGCTCAGAGGTAGGTCACAGCTCCAGATCGTGCGAGGTAGAGAAACCCAAGTGTGCCGGATGTGGAGGCGACCACGAGGCGTGGAGCAGGTTGTGCCCTAAACTGACTGATGCTAAGGAGACCCAGAAAAGAAAAGTCCCACTTCCTCCAAAACCAGTGCCGGCGGCCACACCCGTAACATCCCGGGCAAAGCCTTCTACCGACCACTCTCCTTACCGAGATGCCCTGGCGGGATCCCAGCACAGTGTCGCACCAGCTGAAACCATCACTGAGACCCGTCCTGCACTTACCGTGGATTCGAACATCGGTCAGTTCATGAATCTCTCCCTTCGCCAGTTCCTCGCGATGGTTGCTAAGTTCCTACCCAGTCAACCAGATGACTCCAGCTGCAAACAGATGGGCTGTGGGGAGAAATTCGACGCAGTGACGCAAACGTCATCACCACCACCACAGTACCGAGACGCTGCAGTGGGGACGGACCCGACAGAATTCCGGGCGCTCAGCTCCGAGTCAGCCTCCCAGTGCTGGACAGTCAGCTGTGATCCCCCTCAAACTGAAACCTCCGGCAAGAGAGCTCGGGAAGCCTCCCCAACTCTATCACCACCTCCCCAACGCCCAGTCTTGCCGTCTTCCATGACGGAACACATCACTCCTACGCTTCCCCCTGAGGAGGCCGCAGGCACAAAGGCAAACCCCTATGAGGGTGAGGGCCAAGCCCCGGAGGAAGTGGATGGGTTTGCCCTGATGCCCCCTCCGACCAGTGACAAACCAATACGTCAAAGAGTCCACCCACAACAGGCAGTCGAAGTCGCTTCTAGTACTGTAACACAAAGCAAGAAACGTAAGCTCACATCTCCAACAACAAATACCAAAAGTAGCGAGGACACAATAAAAATAACACAAAAACAGCGTCCGGAGCACTCTTTCCGCTCCAGCAAAGGCCTCGAACTATCAATTCCTCGAGTCACTGTAAAAACACCAAAACAACAAATCAAACTCAATCAAACTCAGCGTGCCCAATCCATGGAGAATTTAGGGCCAGCTCAAGCAGATCTAAGGAACTCGGGAGATCTCAGACAGCACATACGAAGGCCCATCCCCCAAGATGACGGAAGGCCGGGGTATACAGGCGATGCATACATGGTAGAGAGGCTAGTGTTTGCTAAACGCTCGCCCCCAAGGGACCCTAATAACCCTCCACGTGAGGCAAGGAACTGGAACTCCCGCGCTGCCTGGAGAGAACCAGAGATGTTCGACGGGAGGAGTTGGGAAACATGATGGACGACCGAGGTTTCAATCTAGGAAAGTTTTTACACACCCTACTCGTACTCTACCTAATGACGTTTATTTTACAGTGGAACATGAGAGGTTTTAGGGCAAATCACACGGAACTCCAAACATTGTTGGCGCAGAAAACTCCTGTAGTAGTTGCCTTACAGGAGACCAAGCTAAAACATGACCATCATTGCCAGCAAATATACTATAAAACATTTCGATACGACGTTCATTCCACAACAATTGCTCATGGAGGAGTAGCGCTGCTAGCCCATTCTAGCGTCCCTGCCCATCCATTCCGCTTGAGAACAAGCCTACAGGCTGTAGCAGCGACCGTCGACCTACAACAATTTAAAGCGACCATCGTATCCCTTTATCTCCCTCCCAGTGAGGACTTTCCTGGCGATGAACTCACAAATTTAATACAACAGTTGCCAGCAAATTATATAATGTTAGGTGACTTCAACGCTTATAACACAACATGGGGCTGCCCCCGCACAAATAGGCGAGGCCGGCGCTTGGAGTAAATAATCCACCGCTTTAACATATGCACTTTAAACACAGGACACCCTACACACATCTCATTGTCTTCTGGAACAGCCTCGGCAGTTGATCTATCTCCCTGTTCAGCTTCAATAGCCGACCGCTTTAAGTGGCCAACTCATTCGCATCCGTGCAACAGCGATCACTACCTGATCTGGCTTTGGTCTGAGACTCCACATCCGGGCAGGAGAACGCCGCAGTGGAACTTGCGGCGGGCCGACTGGCAGGGTTTTACCTCTGACTGTGTCCTCGATTTTACACCAGACGAGGCCGAAACCGCTACAATATGCGAGGAGGAGCTGCGTGCTCGAATTCTAGACTCGGCTGAGACTTTCATATCTAAGACTAGCTCGCTCCCACGGCGCATCCCCGTGCCCTGGTGGACGGAGGAGTGCAGGCGCACCATTAGAGAACGTCGACGCCGTTTTAAAGTATTTACAAGACAGCCGACAACTCACAATTTAATAGAATACCGACGTACAAAAGCACTAGCCAGACGCACAGTTAGAGATGCAAAACGAAAATCATGGCAAACTTATATTACAACAATAAATCGACTAACACCATTAACAACAATTTGGCGGCGAGTACATCGTCTGGCCCGCCGTAGCTGTGCCATGTCCCTGCCGGTTTTGACAGGTTCCGGCGGAACAATTTCCAACCCCACAGAGGTAGCGAACGCCTTCGGCAATGCGTGGGCTGCTCGCTGGCGGCTGGTCTGTTCAGACCCAAGGTTTTTACGGCACAAAGAACGGAGGGAACGTCTCCCAGTGAGTTTTAGCTCCCATGAACAACTATCATACAATAAGGCGGGCCGAATTTTTCAATTTTGGAATTTTGCTTAGCACACCTCTGAAAATATGTATTAAAGCATGGAGATCACGAATATGACAATTATTTTGTCCTCAGAATAGGCCCTTTCCACTGGGTTTTCGTTTTAAAATTTAATGTTTTTTTACTTAGCCGAAAAATTCAACATCCAAACTAACCATGCTAGATATATAAAACAATAGCTTTTTTGAATCCCTTCGACAAGGGAAATCGATTGATGTATATGGCATGTTTGTACGACCCATACTTTAAAAGATAATCGTGACTGAAGTTGCGCAGTTTTGTTCCTTTTATTCTTATAGTTTTTATTGTATTGACCATGTGTGTATGCGCTTGTGCGTGACTGGAGTTATCCGTGTGTGTGTGTGTGTGCGCGCGCATGTGTTTAAATGCTATCGATGACTTCGCCCATAATTGGGTATTCGAGCCTGTTGGCGATAAATACACATACAAACATACAGAACCAGCCTAGAAGAATGCTGGGTAGCGTTGTCTGTAAGGGCGTTGCTACAAATTTCCCTCTACGAGGCCAGGTCCAAGGGCGTCACCAATCTATGACCCCGGGGGCCTACCAGTTTTGGGGCTTCTACACCGAGGTCGGCCAAACATTCATTTTGCCATACATATAGTCATAGCCACCCTTTTTGTGATGGTCGATATCAATCTACGCAGCAGACCACTCCAGGTAGGATTATATTTAAGCAGAGCCGGCTGGTCTGCCGTCTGATACTTTTGTCCACTCCTTCCCTTCTTGAGGACTCTCTAAATGCTAGCGGAGTAGTGGTAACCAGTTTAATTTTTGTTTTAACAATGTTGCCACAAGCTGTTAAGGCCTCTTATTGGGTCAACAGCCATCTTTAACCAGCACAGGGTTTTTCTTTCGTCTCCTAGTTGTTTCAATCCATACCGATTGAAGGAGAGGCCTTATCTAAAGGGTTTTGTGCGCTCCAGTCATCATAGTTTTAGTCATCATTTAGAACATTCTGACCTTGGTCTCTAACCTCTTTTAACGATTTCTTTAGGGGGCAAAGGATCGTGAAATGTTTAAATATGTACCAACATATTTTAGATTATGCTTTATCTCCAGCAAACTCTCTGAGGGCCTAACATACTGCAATATATATATATATATATATATATATATATATATATATATATATATATATATATATTGGTGTATTTGGGCAATATATTTTCTTTGAGGCAGGTATCGTTGTACAGCACTGAGTTTTGGGCTTTTGAGAGTTTCCTGTTAAGTTTTTGAGTTTGTTTAAATGTCTTTTAGTTGAATCTGGTATTTTATCTAATAATTCTCCGATATTCATTTAAATTCCATTTTTTCCGACGCGTTTCAATTGTACTATACACAATCATTATCAAGGTAAAAAAAGTTATGCTGGATGCCGCAGTTGCTAACCTTTAAAGGGACATTGTCGCAAAAATTTTTATTGTGGTTTCTTAATATTTGAAAAATCCTGATTCTGGTACCGTCAATCATTTTTATCTTCTGCTAAATTTTGGGAGGCCACTCAACAATTATTCAAATTTGTTAACAATATCAATAATAGCCTGTAACCTGCTCTTCACCTCTATTCTATCAATCAAAGTTTTAAGTTCTAGAAATGATTTTTGTTGCCGTAGAAAATGTTTTTATATTGTAATAGTATTTAATTTATTTTTATTAAGCGTCAAAAATACGCAAATTACATTAGTTTGTCCAAAACATTCGGCTTTAGAAAACTAGTCAGGAAAGTTTTAAACTCGGCCAGGCGTCGTACAGCGGGACTGGTATAGTGGCCTCCATTCCCGACTCTCGCACAGGTAATACGGGTTCGAATCTAGGTAGTGCCAGTTTTTACTGTAAAAACAATTTTTCTGATTTTCTTCTTGATTGTTCATGCGTACTAATGGATGAAGCATAGTCAGATCCATTATTGCCGATCGGGGGGGTAACTTCCGGGGAGGGCACCATCCGGACCAGAGGGGGCGCCACTTTTGACCGGCAAAACCTATCAGATGGATGCTAAATCCTATCGGTATGCGCCGATTTTCGCATCCTGGGGGAGGGGATGGGACGCGACAATTTAGGATTCACCGAGAGTCGATCAGAGAGGGGGGACACGTGCCCCCTTTGCCCTCCTGGATCCTCCTATGGGATGAAGAAGCTATTATAAGGACAATTTCTTCTGGTTACCGCTCCGTCCGGGTAGTTGAGAGAAGGGGAATATTAGCCCTAAATATTTTTTCTAATCTGACGGGCGTACCAAATTGGGACCGGCTTGTCTCCAGCTCCCTCCAATAGTTCTCAGTCCGTCGGATTCACCTTTGTTGGAGACCATTTCCTCTGTTTTTTGACCACCGGGACACGCTGTTTGCCATTCGAAAATGTCTTTTGTGTCCTTTGCTGAAGGCCATTCTTGAAGCCTGACCGGTTTTGGTGCAAATCGGGAGGAACAAAAGTAGCCATGACATACTCCAAGCCTTTTGTTTTGTTTTGGTAAGATGCTATTGGCGTGCTCAATTCTTATCATTAACCGCCGCATTGACGGGGGTCTGAGCCACCTTCGCTTTGTAGATGTAGATGTATATTGAGGTCTCCATAAGATATGGCTTTTGAGCCCTCAATTACAAGGACACAGCAAACATAGGGAGCACACACTTTCGTAAACCACACAATACTTTACAGAACATGACCGTTGTAGATAACAATTTTAAAAGAAATGCGCTAGTTCATTTTAGCCTATCCTCTTTCCCAAATGCCCATCAGAAACCGACCCAATAAAAAGGGTGGCTCTGTGAGATTAAATGTGTTAATCCCGATATTAATGTGTCTCGAGATTAATTAATCGTTTTAACACGCGCATTGACGGGAGGAGGGTACCCACCCCCTCCCCCAGTCTGGTTTTTCGGATAGAATATGGCATACATTCTCTCATCATTTTTACAACTGTTGTCAAAATTTTAAGGTTAGGTCATCTCAAGTCAGGTCACCAGTACAGGTCAAGTGACCTGACCTAAAAAAGTTTAAGATAACATAAGTCGGAACAAAGTGAACTCATCCGATTGAAGTGACCTGACAAAATGGTTAAAATATTTCGATAGAGAAGCGCATGGGCTACCCAACGCCATTTACCATTTTTCACTACCTACCGTGGTTCTCGAGATTTTAGGGGGAGGGTACCCTCCTCCCCCGTCAAAGCGAAGGTGGCTCAGAGCCTCATCATCATCATTGGGTTTTAAACGCGCATTGACGGGGGGCGGGTACCCGCCCCCTCGGGTTTTTCGGAGATAGTAGAAAAACGGCGGCGCGTAGCGCCGCCGTACTTGGTATACCTTTTCCTCATCATTTTTACAACTTCTGTGAAAATTTTAGGTTAGGTCATCTCAGGTCAGGTCACCAGTACAGGTCAAGTGACCCGACCTCAAAAAAGTTTAAGATAGCATAAGTCGGAGCAGGGTAAACCTATCCGATTGAAACTCATAACACATAATGGCCCTACCGAGTTCTCTAAAATATGTTCCGGTATTTTTGATATCGATGACCTAAGGTCAGGTCGAGGCATGACCTCTCCATTGGAAATACATAGGAAAAATGGTTTTACGGAATAACTCAGTAACGGATGGTGATAGAGCATTTATTTTAGCTGCATTAGACTCGCCTGGGCTTTGCGGTTCTAATGATATGCTTTTATATAATTTGACCCTGACCTGACCTCAGGTCAGGTCAAATTTGATTTGACCTAGCAAGGTCAAATTATATATCATTCGATTCGGCTTGCTAGAGGATTCATATAGTTCAAGTCGTTTTGCTCTATCTTTACTTGTTCAGATGTAATGGCCGAAAACTGAATTTACATGTTATCCCTATGACGGGCATGTTTTGACCTCTCGTGACCTTAAATGTGACCTGACAAAAAATGGTTCAAATGTTTTCGATGGGAAGTGGATGGGCGCCCAACACCGTTTACCGTTTTCGCTACCTACCGTGGTTCTCGAGATCTTAGGGGGGGGTACCGCCCCGTCAATGCGAAGGTGGTCAGACCCCGTCAATGCGCGTGTTAAGGGCGCGCCGACAACGAAGGTCATGTGGCGCCCATAACACTCAATAAAATGCATACAGAATGGCTTCAACAATCAACGTGGCTAAAAGTCTGTCCACAGTAAAAGGACGGCTAAAACGAAAAAAATATAGCACACACACACACTTAGGTCGGCGAGTAAATAACATTAAAGTCGATGCTTTTCAAAAACGATAAAATACTGGTCAGTCCCACGGTTGGAAACTCGCCAAGAAGGACTCCAAGGAGGGTGACCCTCCCAGGTGTCTAAACCGTTCAATTTCATAATCGCGGCAGTCAACAAGGACATGCTTGACACTCAACGAGTCGCCACAGCGCGGACAGAGCGGAGGATCCTCTCCACTCAAGCGGAAAGAGTGGGTTGCGTGAGTGTGGCCAATTCGCAACCGCGACAAAACCACCTCCTCTCTCCTGGATCCAGCGCTGCTAGAAAGCCATTTCCCTAGTTTGGGTTTGACACTCCTCAACTTAGCCCCCTGGGGTCCTCGTCCCATCGCCGCTGCCAGCTTCTCATTAAAAACTTCTTAACAGGCGCATACAGGTCAAAGAATGGAATATGAAGACCAGGGGGGACATCACGTTCTACTGCAGCCTTTGCAGCTGAATCGGCCCGCTCATTGCCGCTGATGCCACAGTGGCTTGGGATCCATACAAAATCGACATGTTTCCCCTTTTCCTTTAGAACGTGCAGCTTCTGTCTAATGAGAACTAAGAGAAAGGATGATGATGCGTTATAAAAATAAAAAGACCTCAATGCCTGTAGAGAGGACAGTGAATCGGTGAAAATAACGAATTGTCTCGCCCTCGACCTGGATACCTGATCTAAACAACGAAAAAGCGCATACAACTCGGAGGTAAAAACAGATGCCTCACGCGGCAAGCTAAAACACCTCTCGACACCCTCACCAAGAAACGCACAACCCGTGCCACTGCCACTCTTAGAGCCATCTGTGTAAAAGCGGACGTGGTTTTCAAAAGACTCAGAGCAGAGATCCATAAACAACTGACGAATCAATTCAGGTGGCAAATCTTTGCACTGTTTGAGTAAATTCGTGTTTGTGTTGACTGCCGACACAATCCATGGTTCAACAGAAGCTATGTCATAATGTTCAACAAGGTCAGTATCAATTCCAGCCTCCGTCAACCAAGCCCGAACCCGTACCCCGGGGTGGCGGGCTGAAGTACGCGAGCCATTATCGATTTGACGAAGCTGGGCGTCACCAAAAAGGTTTGATAGGTGGGGTGTTGTGCTGACTGTTTAATTTTTATTGCATAACGCATAGCGAGCATTCTTCGGCGGGTTTCAAGCGGCATCTCATCGGTGTCAACCAGCATACTAATTACTGGAGATGTACGAAACGCCCCAGTAATTATTCTAATGGCTTGGTGGTGAACAACATCGAGCATCCTTTTAGCGGACTGGGAGGCAGCCTCATAGACAACACAACCATACTCGATCTTGGAGCGGACGAGCGCCCTATATAACATGATTAACATTTTTCTGTCAGCGCCATATCTCATCTTCGTCAATACCTTGAACATATTGAGCGAATCGAAACACTTTTACGCAGATCTTTCAGATGCGGCACATATGTGAGTTTTTTGTCGAGCGTTAAGCCGAGGAATCTTGTTTCTGTTACAACTTCAATCTGATTACCGTAGATGAACAATGTTGGATCTTCACAATAACCCCGTCTGTTACAAAAATGCATACACTTGGTTTTAGTACTTGAGAAGGTCAGACCGTTGCGTGTGCTCCACTGCTGCAAGCGGTCGAGGCCTAGTTGGAGCCGCCTCTGCGCAGCAGCAGTACTGGATGCCGTCACCCATATCGTAAAATCATCAACAAAAAGCGCGTGCTTTATACCGGTCGGGAGATCGTCTGCAATGTCATTAATCATGACTGCGAAGAGGGCTATGGAGCTCACCGAACCTTGAGCTATGCCGCTCTGTTGTTCGTACCGATTCGATAGAGTAGAGTTCACGCGGAACCGAAAATATCTATTTTTCAAAAAGTTCGAAATAAACCAACCCATGCGTCCTCGCACGCCCAGTTCAAAAAGCTTCCGCAGAATACCATGCCTCCATGTGCAATCGTAGGCACGCTCCAAGTCAAAGAACACTGCGATAGTGTGGGCTTTCCGTAAAAACCCCTCCCGCACAGAAGCGTCGAGCCGAACAAGGTGGTCGATTGTGGAGCGGCCCTGGCGAAAACCACACTGGCTGCTACAAAGCAGCCGGTTGGATTCCAGGAACCAAAGAAGACGCAGGTTAACCATTTTTTCGAACAGCTTGCCAACACATGAAGTCAGTGAAATGGGACGAAAGTCGGTGGGTGATAAACCAGTTTTTCCGGGCTTCAAAATAGGTACAATATGAGCCTCGCGCCACTGATCTGGGAAGTCATTATTATTCCAGATGTGGTTAAATATATTAAGCAGAGACGATAAAGATGAATCAGGTAACTGACGAAGCATACCGTTAGTGATTTTGTCAGGGCCAGGTGACACCGGCCTAACAGTAGAGAGTGCGGCTCTGAGCTCAGCCACTGAGAAAGGTGCATTGTAATGAGCGGAGTTATCATGCCCAAAATCGACCGGTTTTCTCTCTGCAATTTCACGAATTCGGGTAAAATGAGGATTTTGAGAAAAAACACGGCAACGGTCATAAAAAGCCTTCGCCATGTGCTCTGCCACGTCCTGGGGATTGGTTATCTTAATCCCGTTGGCCTCCAAAACTGGTGCAGACGGGGGACGATTCTTTCCTAGCATTCTTCGGATTTGGAACCAGACCTGAGTTAAAGGAGTGAAACGATTCACCCTGGACACATATTCTACGAACCACCTTCTCTTAGAGTTTAGAACAACACGACGCGCAAATGCCCTAGCACGCTTAAAATTCACGTGGTTTGTTCCTGTCGAGTGCCTGTTAAAAACTCTAAAAGCCCGTTTTCTGCTTAAAATCGCTGACTTGCACTCCTGGTTCCACCATGGAACAGGCGTGCGTTTTTTATTCCCAAGTGTCATGGGAATAAAATTTTTCGCAGCTGTAAGGATCATGCAATTAAAATTCTCAATAGCCTGAGTGGCTGAGGCCTCCGAGGTGGGGTCCACTGCACCGCACGCAGCCCCGAAACCTGCCCAGTCTGCCCGCCTTTCGTTCCAGCGCGGGAGGTTTGGTCCTGGAGTGCGAGGACGGTTCGGAGAGATAAGAATAGGGAAATGGTCACTTCCGTGAGGATCATCCAGGGTGCTCCAGTTTAGCTGGAAAAGAAGGGACGGAGAGCAGATGGAAAGGTCAATAGAAGAGAGGGAACCAGAGGGTAGAGTGATGTGAGTAGGACAACCGGAGTTGAGGACGCATAGGGAATTAAGATGAAGAAAACTCTCGACTGTGCGGCCTCGGGGACACGTGCAGCCGTCAGCTCCACCCCACACTGAGTTGTGGGCGTTAAAATCACCAAGCAAGAGAAATGGGGTGGGTAGCTGGTCGACTAAATTATGCAGATCATTTAAATTTAGATTGGTGCCCGGTGGTAGATAAACGGAACAAACTGTCAAATTGATAAAACCAAGATCTACCCGGGCAGCTACCGCCTGCAGCGCTGTATTTAAAGGGATACTGTAGCAGGGAGTGGCATGGTGCACAGCAACCATCACCCCTCCATATGCTATTGTTGAACTAAAAATATCCTTTCTGAAACTCTGGTAATTCCGAATGCTCAAAGCAGCTCCAGCGGACAACTTTGTCTCCTGAAGACAAAAAACAGATGGGTTATATTCGGATAAGATATGCTGCAAGTCACTAAAATTTGAACGGAGTCCTCGGCAGTTCCACTGTAAAAATGTCATTTAAGCTAAAAGAAAACGGGCTTACTAAAAGGAAACGGTTCGACCTAAGCTTTCCAAGGGGGCCCAGTGCCCCCGTATGAGCCCTTGGCTGGCCCCACGCTGGGGCCACCGATACGGTAGCGGACCGGACCGCGGCCTCGTGCGCCTTCTACAGAATGAGCACGGGCTCGTGTGGTTTGTGGTTGGCTGGGAGGGCTCACAGCGGGGCGCTTCGTCGGAGACCTGCTCCGCGGCACCTCAAAATTTCTCCGCATTGCTGTTACGGTAGAAGAGCGGATCTGGGCTGGAGGCTGTGCCGGTGGCGTCTCAGTCTCTGGTAGGGTCGGCGGCGGCGGTGGCACAGAATCATCGCCGCCGGTGGGTGGTTGGACGGGCGGCGGCCGGAAGCGCCTCCCCGAGGGGGAATGCTTTCCACCCCGTCCCACAACTGTCCATCCCTCCGTCTCAGTCGGTGCCTGGCTCGGAGTGGCACCGGGTGCCGACTCCCGGGACTCAACAGCAGGCGCTGCCTGCTGGTGCTGTGGCACGGGGGAGGACCCCGTCTCCCATTCCCGGCAGTGGCCGGGGAATGGGAGCTAGGAGCGGGAACAGCGTCCCGCCCTCTGCCCCCACAGAGGGGGCCGAGGAGGAGGTGCCGCCGTCGGCTCAGGAGCCGGGGCGGCGGGCCGGCGTGAAAACACCAGCCCCATCCTCCCTGCCAGGCGGACGAAGTTCGCCACGGTTAGGGAGCGGATGACCTCCTCCGCGGTCATCCTTGGGGGCCCGCTACACTGAGGCAGCTGCCAGGGCGTAAGCCTTTTTGGGATGGGAGGCCTCATAGGCCTCCCGAGCCTCACGGAAGCTGATCTGCTTTGATGTCTTAATGGAGATGATTTCCTTTTCACGAATTAACTCTGGACATGAACGGTCAGTAACCTCGTGGCAGCCTTCGCAGTTGGCACATTTCAGTGTTTGAGCGTCACAATCATTAGTGCTATGGAGATCTGATGCACACTTCCCACACACCCGCTTGCCCTTGCAAGTTCGGGCAGTATGTCCGTACTTTTGACACACGAAGCACCGCATAGGTGACGGCACGTAAGGCCTGACACCAACCCGCGAGTAGCCAACATAAATGTGATCAGGCAGTTCTGTCGTGTCAAAGGTTAAGATGACCGTGTCAGTGTCCAACATCTCGTCTCCGCTCCTCCTCCGAATCCTCCGAACCTCCACCACTCCGACTTCCTCCAGACCTTCGAAGATCTCATCCTCAGAAAGTCCCCTAAGTTCCTGGCTACTGACTACTCCCTTCCTAAAGTTCTTTGTCCGATGGGCCTCTACCGAGATGGCTATTTTACAAGTCTTTTTGAGTCCAGATTCCTTTTTTGTGAACGTCAGTTCTGACACAGAGAGTGCACGCTCGGCATCCACTGTCTTTGCGAATTCGACTTCTAACGCTCCATCACGCAATTTCTCACATCTCACAACCTTTCCAAGATGGTCAAGGGCCTCCCTCCGCTTGAAGGGCGACAGAACCGCAAGAGATGCATCTTGTCCCCGCATTAACAGAACTCGGGGGCAAGTGGGTCGGATGTTCGGGTGTTGCGAACCGGATCTCGGTGTTCGCTCGGTCCCCTCCCCACTAGGGGGCTGGGAGGTGTCTACCTCCTGTGGAGGGTAAGGAGTGGGACTTATGGTGTCTATGGAATCCATGGGAGTATGATTAATTTCGGCCAGCCACGTGCGCCCCCTTCCAACGAGGGTGCTACAAGGCGAGACGACGCACGGGCTGGCTATACGGGGGAGACGCCGCCGTTACAGAGGGGGAGAGAGACTCACCAAGCCCCCCTGCCCCGACGACGGTCCCCCTTGCACCTTGCCTAGACAACCCCGGGCGGGGCGCGGACACCCCACCCTCCCCGGGTGAAGTTGGGACTTCACCCAAGGAGGGAGGGGCAGCCGAGCCCCACCAAAGGCCGACAGACTTTTACAATGCTGCTACTCTTGTCGATGCCCTCAAGAGTTCCCCGCCCTTGCGGAAATCCAGACCAAAGTAGAGTGTTGCTAGAGGCACACGAACCACAACAGCGCCTACCTCAGCTCAGCTACCAGGACTCCTTCATCCCGGGGTACGGGTCGGTGCGCAGCTCACCTTAAAAAGACAGGCGCCCTCGCACGGCCTCATCGGAGCAGGCGACTACCACCTGCTCGTCACAACTGATTCCCGGCTGGTCCGAGAGAAGTGAGCCCCCGGCCCGCAGGGCCGGCTATTAGAGGGATCCAATCGCCAGCCACACGAGCCGGAGGCCCACATACACCCAGACCATCCAGGAATCATAGGCACGTGCAAGGACGCCCATGATACTGGGATAATGTGGGTAACTGGGAAGTTATGAGTTGGAAAAGGAGGAGGGTCGGTCTGCGCTGTCCAGCCCAGACGCGCGCCGCACGCGACCGAGGTGTCCACACTCAAGACGAGCCAGAGTGCACACACCCCGCCACCCGCGGAGACACGCCGGGCCAGACAACGCAGACAGTGGGCAGGAGGGGTGTTTAGGAGTGGCAGAAAGGATACGGGTGGAAAGGCATGGAGAGATAAGGAAATAAGGAAAGAAGAGGAAAAGGAACAAGGAGTTGGTGGGATTTGAATTTAGGAAGGCCAAGAAAGGATGAGGATGGCAGTTTCGATTTGGCCTCTCGCCCGAAGACGAGGGGCGAAACCCATCCTGCCAACTGGGGTCGCGGGTGTCGTCACATCCCGTACTCAATTATCCATGTGCCGGACCAGTCAGCAGGTGCCAACAAGTCCAGCAGATGAAAATCGGTCCCCTGCGGGGTGGCTCAGAGCCTCGTCAATGCGCGTGTTAATCTGGTAAAACAACGAGATAAAACGTTAATCCGTACGAGATAAAACGTGTTCGAGATTAAATGTGGCGGTGTCCCAGGACGGACCACCCTGAAAGACCGTCTGGACCTTTCACGGCAGGAGAGTGTGGAGGCCTGAGCACTGGCCACTCCCTTCTTCTGTGCAGCTACCGAAAGAGGATTGGCCTGGACCTGGAGACCACGTGCCGGGAATGCGACGACGGAGAGGACGAGACCCTCCACCACCTTCTGACCCAGTGCCCTGCGTGCACTGACCTGCGCTGGGACATATTTGGACGGGACGACCCGCCCATCCTGGAGGCACTGGCGGACCCGCGACGGCTGGCGATGTTCCTGCGGCAGTTGGGGCGCCTGCAGGGGCGCCCCCCCACCCCGTATGGCCGGAATACTCAATCAATCAATCAGATTAAATGTGTCCGTCGACATCTAAATCTTTGATATAATTTTAATCCTTTGGGCCACGGAGAATATAAAAACACGTAGTCTAGAGAACCGGAGAATAGCTGAATGTGATAAGGAAGAATAACTCTTGATATGCGTCAGAACTGGGGAACCAAAGAGCAGCCACCACGATTCTTGGATGAACTAACAAAAATATGTGCAGCCACCAAGTCTGGAACGCACCACGAACCCAAACCTGATCACTTTTTGTTTCAGGGGGAACGTTTGTTGTATGTTGTAGGTTGAAGATGGACTGGCTCCTCACTTATCTGTCCGTGGTGGTAGCTCTTTCCATTTTTTTGTATATAGATATACAGGATTTAAGAATACATTGTTTTTTACTTCAATTGGAGTTAGTTTCTGATCCGGGCGCATCACGAAAATATACCTCAAAATTCTAGCCTGGAACAGTTCGTATTAAATAAAAAGGATTCTACAATTAATCTAAACATTGGTAGTGACGGAGTCTAGACCTAAGAAGACGCATTGCGGCTTTAAGACAAGCAAGCTGCTGGCTTCATGAATGATATTTGTTTATGAAAATGATAAGCCTTTATTTTTAATACTTCGGAGTTCAGAAACGGTCCTTTCACATAATATAGCAAACAATCGCAGAAGCACTTCATATAAAATCATATTATTATATAAAATATTATATTAACCGTTATTTTTATTAGATTGTTTATTAGATTATTTACGTTGATAAGATGTTTCATGACCAGCCTCCTCGAATCATGGTTGCAAAATGGGGCTAACACACTGATAAATATTCAGGTACATCCCTTCACCACAATTCTCATAATATAATAGGTGAAAACATAAATGTTTAGTCAAAATGCTAGGATAACCTCGAATCGAGTTCCAATATTCGAATATTCCAGTACTGAACTACATTATTCCAGCATTCGAGTTCCATATCAGATCTAAATTTCAAGCCTTGGTCACACTATGACCACAAATTTTCGCTTAATGTATTATGAGGATTCTGACGAGGAGCTGTGCCCGAATATGTGATCACAGTGTGATCACAGGCTCCATTATGCATCAAGAATTCGAGAGGCAAAGCCATGAAACATCTCACCAATTTATAATCATGCTCCTCGGCTACGCAATGCAAAATTCATCTACTTGATGATACACAGCAGCTACAAGACAGGTTTTCTAGTAAACAAATTTTCTCTTTGAAGTGACCAGCCTAATCTTTCACATATTCCTCCAGGAAAACACAAAAATTGCATCACCCAAGACTGCCCTCCTGTCATTCCTATATGTCTATCCATACTCTTTGTTCACAATTATGTTGTTGCATTGGGTACACTCCTAGTGTTTCAAATCACAATACATCTTATCCTAGTTTTCCTTCTGTTTATTGTCAATATCAATTATAAAAAGCATGCAGATGGGCATTTTCAGAGGGCAGATGGATGAATTCATGCCACAGCCACTTTCATGTCTGGAAACAAAACAGTAGCACTTGAAATATGAGTAACTTGATCCGAGAAGTGGATAAGAGTACACCAACTATTATGTACTGCATGGTACCAAAATAAATTGAAAAATCTGTTGCAATCTGTGAAATTATCAAAAACATTTCCATACTTTAAAGAAGGTAAACTAAGCAGCAAATGCACTAGCACATTGTGCAGAGCTAGTATTTGTAACAGGTAGAAATTTGTAATTCAAGTTACAGGCTTGATATAGACTTTTACTAGAGTGCACAGATATTGTAAATAGAAAGTTAGACCAAAAAGAGAGGGAATATGGGACATTCAAAAATAATATGCCTAAACAATCCTTGGAAAATTGCCATCACCAATCATTGTCACCCATTTTGGTACACAAGTTCACCTGTGCAACAATAAAATGAGGATTTTTGGCATTGACACTACTCATAAGCCCTGTTCCATTTGTCAGCACAGTCTTGTCCACTGGCCCTCGAGCCTCTCCTCTAGAAAAGAAATATCAGCGCCACAATTGCCTCTAGTACGTGCTACTGCTTATCAAACAAAAATAAATTAAATAGTATGCTACCACTGTTGTGCTGTTACTGTTTTTCCAGCAGCACCACAACAGGTTTTCAGCCTGTAAATCTAAGATTGGTTCTAAGATTTGTTCTCAGGGAGAGGCTATAGTCATGTGACATAGACTCAATGCTGCTAGCTGATTGGTGTTGACAGACGGAATGAGACCACACCTATAATAGTGGGCCAAAATGAATAGTTATCAATTAAGCATACAATTTGCTTTGTGGAAAATTTGTGAAACTAATTAATGCAGAACAGAAACATTAAATGCATTGCCCATATTTGATAGGATTATTGCCTGACTACCTAACTCACTACACTCACTACACAAAATCTCAATAAGCATTCGTGGCCAGCAACGATGGATGGCAAAAAATAAAATTGTTTCATTAACTTTTCACTCATACATTTTTTACAGTGAAGAAAATCTCAATTGACCACATCAAAGGCTCTAAATATTTTACGTACAGATAACCGACGATATTGATATGTTGCTCACGAGACCGGAGCGGCGACAATCTCCTCGTCCGTAAAACCACCAAAAACTTTCGTCATGCCTCAAAAGAGGCTCTTCTGGATCGCGCTACCCGTATCTTTTTATTGTATCATTGTCGCTGCAATGCAATCATGCAATAACGAAAAATTATTAATTATAATCTTTAGGGTAATCGGGCCTGGCCGCAGCGCTAATAAGTCTTATAGAATTTGTATTCATATCTCCGTGTTTGCCGCGGCCTTTGAAATGGTAGATATCGATAACTCAGCGAAAGCCGTAATGACATCACATTGATGTAAGATAAGCCCACGTGACCAGATCCTATAAGGACTGGGCTTCTGATTGGTTGGTGGTATTTCTTTAAAGTCTGAATAAGAAGCTATAAAAAGTCTGAATAAATAGCTATTTAGTACATGTTTACGTGGCATACTATTGAAGAATACTTTTATTTTCGCGAACACATTTCGGGTATATAAAAACACATAGGTATAAATACATATTCTTATACACCCCAGAGCGCCAGGGAAATGTTAGTGTATTTCTGAATGTTTAGTGACGGTTCGTATCTGTTGATGTGAAGTGCTTCTTTTATGAATAGGCGGTAGTGGTCTGTGCTTGCGTCGATTATTTTGTTGTTTTCTTTCAAGAGTTTGTGTGGTGGTTTTGACTTGTGTTTGCGTAGCCAATGTTCAGCTGGGCCAGTTTGTTCTTGTATGTGCATGGTCAGGCGTCGTGATAGTGTTGTTGTGGTGGCACCAATGTAGTCTTCATGAGGCCTACAATCCTCATGGGGGCCAGTGAATTTGTAGACTACATTGGTGCGGTTTGAATATTTTGTGGTGACTGGGCTGTTCTTCATGACTATGTTGCGTGTTTTTTCGCTTTGGTAGTAGATGTTTAGTTGGATGTGTTCGTTCTGATTTTTGCATGATATGTTTTTCTTCACTATGTCTTTGAGGATTTTTTCGTCTGTTTTGTACTGTGTGTTCATGTGGTTTTTGTAGTATAACTGATGAACTTTGTCTTGCTGTTGGTTTGTTGTTTGCTCATGTGTATGCAGTTTGTCGAGCTGTTTGTGTATTTCCTGATCTATTGCCGTGTTTGTGTAGCCGTTGGTAACCAAAAGTTGTTTCACTCTACTGAACTCCTTGTCTAATGATTCGTAGGTGGGACAAGTTTTTATGGATCGTGAGATGAAGGCTCGCAAAACACTAGCTTTGTATTTTGTAGGGCATTCACTTTTTGGGTTGAGAGTTTTTCCGCTGTTAGTTGGCTTAACGTACACGCTTGTTATGTATTTATCAGGGGTGGCTGTAACGTTGACATCGAGGAAAGCAAGAGAGGTGTTATGCTCTTTTTCATATGAAAACTTTAAGATAGAGTTCTTTTCGAGCTCGCTAATGAGACTTGTCAGGTGGTCGTGACTTCGTACTTCTAGGAATGCGTCATCAACATACCTACAGTACGTTGTTGGTTTGATGTTTTCTTGAGCAAGGGTGATTTCTTCCACACGAGCAACATAGAAATTCGCAAATAACGGACCCAGTGGTGAGCCCATGGAGACGCCATCTTGTTGGATGTATAGTTTTTGGTCTGGACCACGAAATGGAGAATCTTTAGTACAAGCCAAGAGGAGATTTTTGAGAATTTCAGGGGAAAGTCTAAGTTTTTCTAGCCCGTTACTCTGTTTATGATATACCTCGTCGATGATAATCTGGATAGTTGTCTCAACAGGGACATTAGTAAAGAGACTTTCAACGTCAATGGAGGCTAATTGACCCTGGGGCTTTTAGATACGTAATAGATCAAGGAATTCTTCTGAAGAGTTGATGATGTATTGAGATGGAATGTATGGTCTTAGGAGCTGATTTAATTTCTTAGCTAGTCTGTACGTGGGTGTGCAGACTTGTGAGATTATGGGTCTGAGTGGGTGGTTAGATTTGTGTGTTTTTACTGTGCCGTAGGCGTACCCTGGGGTGTACTCACCGGTGATGGTCTCAAAATGTACTCCATCAACTACAGCGTTAGCAGTTTGAATAATCCGGTTCACCCTGGCCTTTAGCTTTTTGTTGGATCCTCTTTGCTTTGTTTAAACTTGGTTTCATCCGATAATATTCTGTTTAGTTTGTTGCAATAGTCTTCTTTGTCTAGTATGACAAACACAGATGCCTTGTCTGCTCGCCTGACGATTATACGAGGGTCTTCTCTGAGTTGCTTTCCTGCTTCACGAAGTTGTGGTGTAAGAAGTTTACTCTGGTCACTGCCTTTAAGCTTGCTTCCTTCACCTGCTAGTTGTCCTTTCAGATTGGGATGGATCGATATTACTTCTTTTTCTTCAAGTTTGATGAGGTTTTCGTAAAGAAGTTCCAGTTCGGTTTGTTTATCGATTATATTTCTTTTACTCTGGCAATGGCAGTTCAGCCCTAATTTCAGTAGCTGGTGTTGTGCCTCGGTTAGTTCTGTGGACGATAGGTTGATATAAACCTTATTTCCATCTTCTGGTATTTTAAGGTTCCCACCATAGAGTTTCGATAGTTTTTTGGCTGCCTTGTTGCAATGAGCTGCGTTCTCTACCTTCTCGTCTAGGTAACTAAGAAGTTTAGTCTTGATTTCAGGATCTATATGGATATCATTAAAAGAGTCATATAGGATACGAAGTTTTTGTTGTAGTCTACTCACTTGCTCTTGTTTTTGTTTCAGTTGATATTCGACCAGGTTTCTCTTGAAAGCTTCAGTAAAAGGCTGTTGCCTCGCCCGTTGATCAGGTATCCTTATATTGGTATATTTGGGCAAGATATTTTCTTTGAGGCAGGTATCGTTGTACAGCACTGAGTTTATATGTATTATTATATATTATATTCCATATATACATATATATACTATATATATATATATATATATATATATATATATATATATATATATATATGTTACGGCCCGTATGGAAAATCGGCCCCTTTGCAAACGGGCCGGTCCATTTGTAAACGGGCCAAATAGCTGGCCCGTATGCAAACAGGCCAGCAAATTGGCCCGTTTGCAAATGGGCCGGCCCGTTTGCATAACGTCCGGCCCGTTTGCAAACGGGCTGGACTTTTGCAAACGGGCCAAAGCTGGTAAAGATGTGTGTAGCAGATAATGACAAGTTGACTTAGTTGATGGTATGTCGGTTAGGAGAAAAAATTTTCAATCACGAGGTGCAAGTGAGTGACATGTCAACCATGTCAATAATAATTTGAATAAGAGAAATATGCCATCAATGATTTGAAAGTAATTTATTATGATTTATAAGTAATTAATTATTGATTTGAAAGCCGCCCCGGTAGCTCAGTTGGTAGAGCGTTGGGCTCCGGCCCGCTGCTCAGAAGCATGCAGTGGCAGTGCATGTCCAGGCTTGGGATCGGTTCCCCTGAGACGCTCCGGCGCTCAATAGTTTACCCGACGTACAGGTCGGCTGGCAACTGACTGGTGAGAGGGTGACCTGAGCGGGGCGGCCGTCCCTGTGCTTTGTGGGACGTTAAACTTTGGCTTCTAAATTAACCCTCCATTGAGGGAGTTGCTCGTTCGGGTGGTGGGGTCGGGGTCTCCGTGACAAGTCCCTTGATGACTTAAGTGAGACTCCGACTCCAGCAGCCTTACCAGGAACAACTTGAACAAAATTAAAAAAAGTATTTTGGGGAATACCTTTTGTCATGACACTGCCCTGTGTCTATCAATAACTGTCATGACACCGTTAAATATCTACTGATAGCTATATATCCTTCTGAAACCGCCTAAGCATAACCGACCCCTGTTTTAGTGAAATCTTAATTGTCACACTAGGTAAGTATGCACTTTGATTGAGTTACTAGTCATTCTAAATACTTGTTAAATATGTTTGCAGTCAAATTCAAAATAATTTATGACAAAAATTAGCGTTTTGTCTTTATTCACCCCTTTGACATACAGACTGTTGTACTGCAGCCCACATCAGAGCAACGAGATCCAAAGAACAGTGGATTGAAGCAACAGTGTATTTAATACAATTTTTGGACCAGCTCCGCGCAAACTGCAACACCATCTGTAATAAAACTTACAGAATGTTGGGGGCTCCAAAGATACAAAAAAATGTCAACTAGGTTGTATGCTATCTCTTCTGCTGACTTTGTTCTGAGTGGACACAACACTACGAATTTGGCGAGGTGGTCCTGACAATTTAGTATATAGGCATATCCGTCCTTCCTCTCACTGTGCCAATCGATGAGGCCGACTTGAGCACGTCTGGTCATGTCATCAGTAATAATTAGGAAAGACACTACCGTATTCTGTGGTCGTGTCTTCTTCGTCTCGCAGTTTTTGCAGATTTCCAGGTAAAGCTCCTGCTCGACAGTCGCACGACTAATGTTGGCGTAGTTGTTCTTTACTGCATTAACCCTCGCCTTTGTGGGGGTGTTTGAAGACCCCCTCTCGGGTTTTTCCGGCGGCACGAAAAATTGCCGCGCGAAGCGCCACCATACTTGGCACACCTTATCCTTGATCAATTCCACAACTTTTCCCAAAATGTTTGGGCTGGGTCATCTCAGGTCAGGTCACCAGTGCAGGTCAAGTGACCTCACCTAAAAAAATGTTTAAGGTGGTGTAAGAAATAAATTGGTAAATCTATCAGATTGAAACTTATACCATATAATGGGCTCACCAAGTGGTACAACATTTATTCTGAGATTTTTCATATCGATGACCTCAGGTTAAGTACGCACCATGACCTCTCCATTGGAAATACATGGAAAAAAACAGAAATTGGTCTCTATTTGTGCAGATACAGCTGAGAATACCTTCATATTCTCAAAATCGTAGTATCCTGGGTCCCTTTCTAGGTTCATGCTGCAATTTTTTTTACCTATGACCTCTGAGAGGTCATCTGAGGTCATTTAAGCAGTTTTCAGACTTAGGTCAATTACTTTGCATGAAATGAAGATACAGCGTTTATTTCTATATAATTGCGTTTGAATTGCTATTGCGAGTCGATTGATATGCATGTTTTGTTGATCAACTTGTGCTCTCCTGCAATTGTAATTACATCATACTTCTTGAAGCGCGAGTAGTGTCTCGCCAAGTACAGCTTTCCATGAACCTTAGTGTCCCCTAAGTCTTTGACGATCTCATCATACGGTGACTTCGGCACCGACTGCGTGTTCATTGCTTTCTTATCTTTCGCAGCAACAAATTTCGCATAGAACTCCTCTTGCGGCATAGTTCCTGATGACAATCATAGTTGGTAGCTTGAAGCAAGAGAATGGGTTCGAGACGAGGTTTAAGTCAACAAGCACATTGGAAATAATATGACCGCATTCACTTTTTAGGGAAAATGTTTTCAAAGTATTCAACAATCCAAAACCAATCTGATCAGAGGCTAGATAATGACAGTGTTCACCAGAGATGATCTTTGCCTGTGGCTGAGCCAGATTCTAAGCATCGTTAAAACCGCTTCTTGACAAACAAGGAGCAGTACGTTATTTCTAGATACATATTTACTTTGATAACTGAAAACTTAGGTACCAGTTATTCTCAAATACTAAGGCTCTACAAGCAGCAACCTATTCAAGCATTGCAAGCATTTATTCACGCATGTAAATGGAATGCAGCGCCGTTACAATGCTTACCATGTTCAGACAGATTAACATTTACTTAATTTAAAAACCCAGTTTACAAGTTCATTGAAAATAAAAAGATTCATGACGATGAAAAAATCATTAGATTCATTAAAATAAAAAGACGGACTTTCTCTGATAGACCAGACCCAATCACTTTGCACAAAACTTAGTTTTCATGGTCCAAATACGATCCGATCGAACCGCGGATCCGGATATATCGTGGAGTCGTCGAGGTCATGAAGCGCTATTTTCCCAACACTTAAGCACAGACCGTGCCATAGTGCTGGGGAAAAACACTTGTACTTCATCGGCAATGCGATCCGGATCACATTTTGGCCATAGAGACTAAGTCAGTGATTATCATCCGAATCCAAAATCCAAGCAGTATGTATGGAATACAATTAATTCGATAATGACCTGAATTCATATGCTCATCCAGTTCCGAAGCTAAGCTGTTCCGGCACTCAGCAAAAGGTGGAGGTAATGTTACCTGGGATAATTTGGCTAGAAAGGCCCCAAAGCAGCCAATTTGGATTCAGTAAAACACATGGAGGTAGACTGCAGCATGAAATGGAAAATCAATTTGGATTTTTATTTCAGCTACTTAATTTCCTTTACATAGAAAAGATGGCAGCCTTATCTAAACCTTCTATGATGGGAGGCGCTGGCATAGCCTCTAATCGAATTCTCCTGGCCAGATATGATTGCAAATGCAGATGGGGTGGTATTTATCTAATTCTTAAATTCATGACTCAAAAATAAATATTTTGATATGGACCTGTCCCCAAACCACAAATAGTGAATAACCTGAACTCGAAGATAGTAAAATTCTGATGCCTATATTTAGGGTTCACTCCACGGATGACGCAATATTCTTAAACGTAGGTACGCAGCTATGCATAGTTCTTACCAGAGAGTCAGCAAGTGTCAAGGCAACGAGACGGTCCAACCACCCCTGCTCTTCACAGATAAAAGAGGGTGTACAACGCTTGGTCTTGCGGCGTCAGATCGGGTCACATATCGTCAGATCGGTCCCAGGAGGTGGAGTGGGCGGGAATTACCCAATGTGCTTCGGTCCAGAAGTGAAAAAAATTAGGCATGATGCGATTTGGAGCTACTTTTCATGAAATTATATCAGCAAACGCGTGCCAAGACAGCTCTTGCGCGCGAATGTATTTGACTCAAATGCGTTTTAAACGAGACTGCCAATTTGTAAACGGGCCGGCCAGTTTGCAAACGGGCCGGCTGGTTTGCAAACGGGCCAGGATACTAGAAAACCCAAACGGGCCAGACTTTTTGCAAACGGGCCACATCCCTGGCCCGTATGCAAACGGGCCAATTTTTCATACGGGCCGTAACTATATATATATATATATATATATATATATATATATATATATATATATATATATATATATCTGCGCTCTCATTCTTTTCTTTAATGTAGAAAACACATCGCAAAGCAATTAGGGCCATGCAAATCAGTTTTGTCTAAATTTCGGAGAGTGGAGCGCTGGCCTCCTCTGACTGTAAAAATAGGGTAATCACAGTGGGAGGGCTGGGAACCGCTGATCTAGACTCACTTAATATCCTAGCGTAGCTGACAGGCAGCAACAGCCAATGATTGGGCCGGGCTGCCCTATTTCTGAGTCTGTCCTCGCTCGGCGCATTTCGCGCATTCCGCCGATGCGGCTGGCCGGCATTGATTGCCGATCGGGCCTGGTTTTACGCGCCGCTCAGCGATTTGAGTGATATTTGGGCCGAATCGGCCGTCGTCGGCCGCATCATTCCCACCAATAATGTGCTGCGTCGCCGCATTCTGGCGCGAGCGGCCGATGGCGGCCTTCGGTCGCAGGCGACGCATTTGTCACGGCGGACGTGCGACGGGTGTCGAGGTCTCACCGCCTCGGCCCCGACCGAATCGATGAATCGCGCACGCGACACGGCGGACGATTTGGATAGCCGGCTCCCAATCATTTTCTTTGCGTGGTGTCTGAAGACGATATAATGCCTGTGTTTTGTTGTTCTAACGAAGTGTTCTAGGCTTTGCTCCCCATGAAAGCTGAACGGACAAAAATTGCGTTTTTTTCTATTGTGAGTAGTGGGTGACATAAATGACTTGAGCCAACGGCGAATGACGAGAAATGAACACAGCTACCTATAGAAAAATAGATTGATTTATTATTTGGTGTCCTTTATTCCATGGCTCAACCTTTCTGATTTTCAATCTTATATTAGTGCGTATTTCATCTTATTTAGTGAGTTTCAATCTTATATTATATTATCTTATATTAGTGATTATCAATCTTATATTATTAGCTCCAAAGTAAATATCCGTTGCAAGAATCAGTCGCATGCGATTTGCGCTTAGACAGCAGGCTGTGTTTTGTATTGGCAATCACAGCTGCTACTGCATCGAAGAATTTTGGATGTTGCAATTGACTCTATCTTTGTGACTGTTTACTATAAAGCGTCACACACGCAGTATTTTCTAACGCAAAAAGGAAAGAGATATATCTTCTCGACGTTTTGCCAGCCGCCTGGACCTGCACATAAGGCAAATAGTTTATTTAATTTTCATTGGCAGTGACAACTCCCTAACATTGCAATGCCAGGTCAGCATGACGCACTATTCGATCGTGTTCAGCTGGGAGCAGCGTTTCCGATGCATTCCACTACCAGCAACATGTCAGCCATACCGCGTTTTAGTCTAAACTGAAACTAAATGCGAACATGAAAGTCCGATCGCGAGACCCAGTTTAAGTTTCACCCACCGCCACAATGCGTTCTCGTCAGGATCCAAAGCTGCTGATATCAATGCAAGGACTGATTTAGCTGCCCTTTCATCCAATGCACGTCCACAACGGCAATCCAATTGCTGGCAATGGGTTTCCCGTTTTTTTCTAGGACTACTTACGAGGGCCTAAGCGCTTGAAACTGCTATTCTGACGGATGGTATTGGTATTTGCTCTTAAAACGTGCGCTGTGCTGGCAGCTGTATGAAATCTGGAACAGGAACCACGCGACACTCAAACTGGCTCACTACCTTCCTGAACTGCTCACCAAAGTGGCTCACTACCTTCCTGAACTGCTCATCAAAGTGGCTCACTACCTTCCTGAACTGCTCACCAAAGTGGCTCACTACCTTCCTGAACTGCTCACCAAAGTGGCTCACTACCTTCCTGAACTGCTCACCAAAGTGGCTCACTACCTTCCTGAACTGCTCACCAAAGTGGCTCACTACCTTCCTGAACTGCTCACCAAAGTGGCTCACTACCTTCCTGAACTGCTCACCAAAGTGGCTCACTACCTTCCTGAACTGCTCACCAAAGTGGCTCACTACCTTCCTGAACTGCTCACCAAAGTGGCTCACTACCTTCCTGAACTGCTCACCAAAGTGGCTCACTACCTTCCTGAACTGCTCACCAAAGTGGCTCACTACCTTCCTGAACTGCTCACCAAAGTGGCTCACTACCTTCCTGAACTGCTCACCAAAGTGGCTCACTACCTTCCTGAACTGCTCACCAAAGTGGCTCACTACCTTCCTGAACTGCTCACCAAAGTGGCTCACTACCTTCCTGAACTGCTCACCAAAGTGGCTCACTACCTTCCTGAACTGCTCACCAAAGTGTCTCACTACCTACCTTCCTGAACTGCTCACCATGTTTTTGAACGCCCTCCTACCGAGTTTAACTTCAAAGTAAGCGGAATCAATTGTTAATCATGGACATAGCACGGGCTTTGGTAAACAATGGTCGAAGGATGGAAAAAGACCCATAGTTTCGAAATGAAAAACAAAACAATTTTGAGATAAAATTACCACATCCGTAAGCTCCCGAGTACAAATCCGCCCTCGTATCAGCATCGCTGTTGCCGGGTGAGGACGACGAAAATTTTGCTGCGTGGAAGCGTCCACGTCAGCTTCAAGCCACGCCCCACTCGCATGACACTTATGGACACAACGAGGACCAGTTCCTCCATTGCGTTTTGGTAAGTGTAACGCAGCGGAGCCACCGGCCAATCAGATAGCTGGATGGTCCACTGTGCAGCGTGCTTGGACCAATGGGAATGGGCGGAGGCGCGCGTGATTCGGCGTGATATCAGCTGATATCGACCCAGACGTGCGCGGCGACCGTGGAGACCAGGCTGGGCGGCGAGCCTGGCCTGCTTCTCAGCCATGACTACATCACGAGAACCTAGCACAACACGTCCATAGGCTTGGCTTGGCATGCAACCAGATATTCATATTTCATCTGATATTGAGTTAGGGGGTCTTCGGCATCTGATAGTTTTATACGATATTGATATCATTCCGGTGGATCATTGCCAAAGTTACTACAGGTTTAGCCGCAACCATGTATTTTTTATGCACAATCACGTTTGTACCCAGGGCAAGAGCGAATAAGACTGCGGACTCTAGCTTTGTGCCATTATCACTATCACTCACACTGAGAAATCAACATTTTGTGGCGGCCTGCAAATGCGCTCTCTTTCAATCAGTATCTGCCAGATAAAGTATTTCGACGGTGAGAGCCTACGCATAGGAAATAGTACGCGCACCTATACAGGTACTAATTTGCGTTGTGTCCAAATAATGTTTCGTTCTCGGTAAGATTATTATAGCATATTGACTGTTTAGTAATGTATAGAAGCACTAGGTGTACTGCTTAGTACCTATTGCAATCAAATGTACAATGAAAAGAAGAGGTCTTTATTAGGTACACATTGTTTTCATTTCTAGCTGTGCAGACACTGACAGTCATAAGTGTCGCCACCGGCAAAAAAGTGAGGGGGGCCAGCCAAACTTCAACCCGATGCTGACAGAAAACTTTCAACGTCAGGACCAAAAACTGTTCGAATTTGGGCTCTTCGTTGCCTCCCGCAGCGGCTGGATATAAGAATGTCCGGTTTTCTCTCATTTTGACTGAGATCAGGAAATTTTTGGCCAAAAAGTGGGGGGGGCCAGGCCCCCTGGCCCCCCTTTTCCGACGCGTATGCTGACAGTGGCGGCGCTTGAACATTATGCCAGCCTAGGCACAATTGGCTTAGAGGTAAGGACGTCGCCTAGGCTTTTCACCTGATATTAGACGGAGGCGATTCCACCAGGTCGGCTGGAGAAGGGGCAAGCTCAAGCCGATGAGCAAAAATAATATTTATGTTTAGATGTTTAATACAAATTGGAAAAAAATATATCTCGGTGGATTGTTGAAACGGTTAGGATAAGGGCGGGTAAGAGTACGCAGGAGATAAGAGTGCGCAGCAGCTGTTTTGGTTACTTAGCAACCACTGAGATGGTAGATACCCTGGTATAAAAAGCAAGGTCAGTGCTTAGGCTGCACACCAAAATTCAACGTGCTCGTGTTCTTCCCGCGGGAGTGCAGAGCAAAATAAGTTTCTGGGCACCCTTGAAGTAATATTTCTTAACTGGGTAAACTTGTAGACCATGCGTCTATCATCAAAACTATTGTATTACGGTCTGCCATCAGTAAGAAAGCTGAGCCAGGAGTGTGCTCCAGAATTGGAGCTCACGCTAAAACGCCTGCTAACATGTTGATGAAGACTTCCTTCCCAAGGGAGCATGTTCGGCAAGAGTACGCAGTAGACCATTGGACAAGAGTGTGCATGCTTAAGAGATAGGAAAATTTAATTTTCGCTCGGGACAGAGTCCGTAATTCATATTTGGAAAACCAAGCGTTGCAACATAGTTCTTGTATATTCAGAACGATATAAAATCCTACAATCGCCTAGTTGGGTGACAAAAAAATTCGCAACATGGCCTATGCACCTAAAACACAGCGGGGCATCAATGCGTACTCCAGCCAGTGGCGTAGCCAAGGGGGGGTCCTTGGGGTCCGCGGACCCCCCCTTGGGCTGACCTTTTGTACTGGAAAACACGAGCATTGGTCTCGGGGGCCCCCTGAGCCTGGTCTCAGGGGGCCCTCTGAGCTCTATCTCAGCCCCCCTCCCCGAGGTTGGTCTCAAGGGACCTCCGAGCTTGCTCTCGGGGCCCCCCTGAGCTTGGTCTCAGGGGGCCCTCCGAGCTCGATCTCAGGCCCTTCCCCCGAGGTTGGTCTCAAGGGACCTCCGAGCTTAGTGTCAGGGGCCCCCAAGCTTGGTCTTACGGGCCCCGTGAGCTTAGTCTCAGGGGCCCCCGGAGCTTGGTCTCAGAGGTCCCCGAGCTTGGTCTCAGGGAGCGCCCAAGCGTGGTCTCAAGGGACCTCCGAACTTGGTCTCAGGGGCCCCCGAGCTTGGTCTCACGGGCTTTCCGAGCTCGGTCTCAGAGGGCCCCCGAGCTTTGTCTCAGGGGCCGCCGAGCTTGGTCTCAAGGGACCTCCGAACTTGGTCTCAGGGGCCCCCCGAGCTTGGTCTCACGGGCCTCCTGAGCTTGGTCTCAGGGGCCCCTAGCTCGTTCTCAGGGGCCCTGAGCTTGGTCTCAGGGGCCCCTGAGCTTGGTCTCATGGGACCTCCGGACTTGGTCTCAGGGGCCCCCAAGCTTGGTCTCAGAGGCCCCGAGTTTAATCTCACGGGCCTTTCGATCTTGGTCTCAGGGGGCCCTCCGAGCTCGATCTCAGGCCTTCCCCCCCGAGGCTGGTCTCAAGGGACCTCCGAGCTTGATGTCAGGGGCCCCCAAGCTTGGTCTTACGGGCCCCGTGAGCTTAGTCTCAGGGGCCCCCCGAGCTTGGTCTCAGAGGTCCCCGAGCTTGGTCTCAGGGAGCGCCCAAGCTTGGTCTCAAGGGACCTCCGAACTTGGTCTCAGGGGCCCCCGAGCTTGGTCTCACGGGCTTTCCGAGCTCGGCCTCAGAGGGCCCCCGAGCTTTGTCTCAGAGGCCGCCGAGCTTGGTCTCAAGAGACCTCCGAACTTGGTCTCAAGGGCCCCCGAGCTTGGTCTCAGAAGGCCCCCGAGCTTGGTCTCACGGGCCTCCTGAGCTTAGTCTCAGGGGGCCCCTATCTCGGTCTCAGGGGGCCCCGAGCTTGGTCTCAGGGGCCCCCGAGCTTGGTCTCAAGGGACCTCCGGACTTGGTCTCAGGGGCCCCCAAGCTTGGTCTCAGGGGCCCCCGAGCTTGGTCTCACGGGCTTTCCGAGCCTGGTCTCTGGGGATCCCCGATCATCGGTATCGAGGGCTCCAGAGTACCGAACATGGATCTCAGGGCCCCCTGAGCTGGGTCTCAGCGGCCCCGAGCTTAATCTCACGGGCCTTTTGATCTTGGTCTCAGAGGCCCCCGAGCTTGGTATCAGGCGTCCCCCGAGCTCAGTCTCAGGGGGCACCCGAGCTCGGTGTTAGGGCCCCCAGGTTGGTCTCAGGGGACCCCCAAACTTGGTCTCAGGGGGCCCCTGATCATCGGTATCGAAACCCTAGGGAACCGGACATTGATCTCGGGGCCCCCTGAGCTCAGTCTCAGGGGCCCCTAGCTTTAGTCTCACGGGCCTTTCGATCTTGGTCTCAGGGTCCCCCTAGCTTGGTCTCAGGGACCCCCGAGCTTAGTCTCAGGGGTTTTTCTATCTTGGTCTAAGGGGCCCCCGAGCTTGGTCTCAAGGGAAATCCGAACTTCGTCTCAGGGGGCCTCCAAGCTTGGTCTCAGGGGCCCTCCGAGTTTGGTGTTAGGGGCCCCCGAGCTTTAAACTCACGGGCCTTTCGATCTTGGTCTCAGGGTCCCTTAGCTTGGTCTCAGGGACCCCCGAGCTTAGCCTCAGGGGCCTTTCTGTCTTGGTCTCAGGGGGCCTTCCGAGTTTGGTTTCAGGGGCCTCCGAGCTTGGTCTCAGGGGACCCCGAGTTTGGTCTCAGGGAACCCCCGAACATGGTCTTAGGGGCCCCCGAGCTTGGTCTCAAGGACCCCCGAGCCTGGTCTCAGGGCACCCCCTGAGCTTGAGTCTCACGGGCCTTTTGATCTGGGTCTAAGGGGCCCCAAGCTTGGTGTCACGGGGCCCTCCGAGTTTGGTACCAGGGGACCCCCGAGCTTGGTCTCCGGCCCCCGAGCTTGGTCTCAGAGGGCTCCTCGAGCTTGGTCTCAGGTCCCCCAAGCTTGGTCTCAGGGGCCCCCAAGCTTGGCAGCAGGGGACCCGAGCTTGGTCTCACGGGCCTTCCGAGCTTGGTCTCGGGGGCCCGGGCTTGGTCTCACGGGCCTTTCGATCTTGGTCTTAGGGAGCCCCAGAGCTGGCCTCAGGGATCCCCCGAGCATTGGTATCGATGGCTCCGGAGCAGCGAACATTGATCTCGGGAAGTGGGGGGGGCGGCAATATTGATCTCGGGGTGTCCCCTGACTATCGATATCGAGAGGACTTATGAGCGAGTCACAAGAATTGGCCCCGTGGGACCCAGAGTTTGGTCTCAGGGGCCCAGGCTTGGGCCCCGGAGCATTGGTATCGAGGGGCTCCAGAGTACTGAGCATTGGTCTCGGGGGGGGCTACGAATGTTGATCTGGGGGTCCCCGAACATCAGTATCGAGTTACTCCTGAGAAAAGCGCAAGCATGAGGGTGCCCCCGAACCTGATCTAAGTGGAACCCCGAGCTTGGTCTTAGGAGCCCCGCGAATCAGTATCCAGGGGCTCCGGAATATTGGTATCCGGGGAAGCAAGGATTTCAGGGGCCTCCAAATGCTGATCTCGGCGGGCTCCCAAATGTGTGGATGCAGTAGCGTAGCCGAGAGGTTCTAGGAGTCCGAGGACCCCCCTTGGGCAAATCTGAACTACTGCAAAGCATTCTCTGATCACGGGGCCCCCAGAATTAGAGTCGGCCTCAGGGCCCCGCCCTGAGGGTCAGTCTCAAGACCCCCCGAAAGTAGATTTCAGGGGGTCCCTGAGAGTTAGTTTTAAGGGATCCCGAAAGTCGGTCTCAGGGGCCCCCAGAGTCGGTCTCAGGGGGGCCGAGCTCGTCCCAGGGTCCTCCAGAGAGTGGTTCTCAGGGTCCCGCGACAGTCTATTTCAGGGGGCTCCATGAGAGTCAGTCTCAGAGAACCCCCAAGAGTCGGTCAAGGGGACCCCGAGGGTCAGTCTTAGAGGACCCTTGATATTCGGTCCCATAGTCTTACGGGCGTCTTTCTCAAGAGTCAATATTTACTTTCAGGTGGCCCCGAGAGTTAATCTGGGGGTCCGAGAGTTAGTCTCATTTGATCCGCAGAGTGCTGGTCTCAGGAGGCCCCCGAGGGGTAATCTTGGGAACCCTCGAGATTTAGCCTGAGGCTATGCCCCCCTAGTTGTTGCATAAGGGGCCCCGAGAGTCAATCTCAGGGAGCACCTAAAAGTTAGCCTCAGAGCGCTCCCGGGAGCTTGTCTCCGGTTCGTCCAAGAGCTAATTTTGGGTCTTTGAGAGTAATTCCCAGAGGTGCTCCCGAATTTTGGTCTCACGGGCCCCGAGTCAGCTTTAGGCCTCTGAGGGTTAATCTGGGCTTTCGAGAGGCAGTCTCAGGAGTGCCGCACCAAATGCTAAGTCTCAGGGGTGCTTCCACGCCTCCCTCCTCGAGTCTTAGTCTCAAGGGGCGCCCCAGGGTTGGTCTCAGAGGGCTGTCGGAAGTCATTCCCAGCCCCCCGCCCCACCTCAGAGACAGCCTCAGGGGACCCCAAGAGCTAATCTGGATGGCCCCGAGAGTCAATCTCAGCCCCCCTCCTCCAGAGCAAATCCGGGGGACCCGATAAATAGGCCCAGAGGTGCTGCTGATAACTAACCTAAGGAGCCCCGAGAGATTCTCAGGAGTCCTTAATTTTGGTCAATAGGCGCCGTAAATCAGTATCAGAGACTCCCTGAGATCTAATCGGGAGAGGGGCCGGAAATTAACCTTGTGAGTAGCGCCAAGTGTTGTTCTTAGGCGGCCGGAAGCTAGTCTCAGGTCCCCCAAGAACTGATCTCAGAAGCCCGAGTTATTTTCAGGGGACCTTTCAGTTCTAGTGTAAGGAGGGCCGGAGAGCTAATCTCAGAGATCCGATAGTTAGTCTCACGAGGTCTCCAGGAGTTAGTCTCAGGGGTCATCTGAAGCTGCCCTCAGGTGTCCCCAAAAGCTAGTCTCAGCGAGCATTTCTCCCTCTCCCCTCAAAGTTATCCTCAGGGCCCCACGGGAGTAAGTTCTAGGGGGTCCCAGTAGGTAGTCTCACGGTACCCCCAAATTCTGGCTTTGGGGGACGTAAGTACTGATTTGCGGGAAAAGTGTTGTTTTCGGGGGTCCCAGATACTGGTTTTGGCGCAATGTCAAGTGCTAGGCCCCTGGAGATCTTTGCTCGACCCATGGCTCAGGGGGGCGGGGGCGGTGGGTGATGGTCCTGGATGGCTTAACACTGGCATAGCAATACAAGCCCTGTACAAAGCCTATCAGAGACCTAAAGTCCAAGGAAGTATTCACCTCCCCAACCCCCGGGATATCCAACAAATGGTTAGGGAGGAGTAAGTGAGCGGTTTCATCAGTAGGACCGTCCATGGAATAGGTTTTATATAGCATCTGGGGCACACTCATATATCCTTTTTATTGAGCGTCCTTTTTCCTTTCCATTCCTTTTAGATTTTCACAATCCAGAGATATCGCTTGAGATCCTAGGCTCAAAGATTTTCGAAAATCATATGCCTCGGAAAAATGTTTCTATTCCCATTGCGTACCAAAAAAGACAAATTGAAACACGTGGATCAGGCACCATTATTGAAGGAAAGGCAAAAATTAATCTAATTTTAGCATCCATAATACCAAATCGAACAGGGAATTTGGAACTTCAGCTGATTTTCAATATTAGCTTAGTCCCAATAACTACCGTCCTAAACATTCTGAAATAAACAACTTCCGAATATTTTGGTAGGAAGCCAGACAAAAAGGGCAATGACACACATTGATGAGCATAATCCCAAAACGAAAAATAGGTATTGAAGGTTTACAATAACAATGACAGAGTTATCCAAGGCGATAGTTATCTCAGGCACCTATTGTTTTGGTAATTTTCTCATTTACAACATAGCAAGGGTAAGAAAGTAACTGTGGTGAATTCATCAGGATCTTTCCGCGGAATAGACGTTATACGACGTCCGGAACACGCCACCATCCACCATATCCCTTGTATTCTTATTCATTTCTTCCATTTCTTTGGAAACTTTCTGACTAAAGAGTTCATGAATTCGACACCCGGAAAGAATTGGTAATCATTTCCCGTAGAAGACCATTTCTTCGTACTCAAAACGACTGACTTTCAATAACGTCATGCCTGATTACCAGAGTGAATTGAGGTAAAGTCAGGTTTACCATCATGCACGCAGCAACATTTGATTTCCCGAAATGTGCCACAAAACGGTTATTATAGCCACGCTGTCATATAGGCATGGGCCAGCCTTAATATTTGGTGACCTAAATTTACCAGCACTTGGTCGGATCGAGAAAAATCAAACTATAAACAAAATTAGAACAAACACTAAAAAAAGGAATAACAAATTTCCGTCGTGTAAATGTTATAATGCCAAAATATTATACAACACATATAGGAGATGGGCCCCGACTACTAAGGGGGCCCCCGGCCTGGGGGCCCCCCGACGGTAGTCGGACCCCCTTGGCCGAATCCTGGCTACGCCACTGACTCCAGCCTCCTCTCTTGCGTACTCTTACCGACCTACTCCGGCAAGAGTACGCACATAACTTTTTATTTTTGGTGGGCTCGTGGCGAGTTACTTTCAGAGACATCGAGTTGAAACATGGACCATACATAGACAATTCTTCAAGCTAAACAACCACATAAAAATTTTGGCTGTTAAACTTATAGGAGAAAAGTGAAAGCCTTTAGAAACTTAAGTGCGTACTCTTGCACGGACTTCCCCTATGCGGCAGTATATGAGTGTAAAAGGCAAAATTCAGGAAGGATAGGTAGATAGGCAAGTAAGCCGGGAAGGAAAGGTACTCACGAGAGCTTCAAATTTCAAGGACAGCTTCGGCACTTCATTGTTTACAGTGACGGATCTAGGATTTCGTTAAGGGGGGGGCCCAGGCTCGGAGGGCGCCGAGCCTGGGGAGCGCCGAACCTGAGGGGCGCCAATTTCAGTGGCGGATCTAGCCGGTCGGTTTGGGAGGGGCAAACCAAAGTCGAAAAGCAAAAAAACGTCACGCAGTAAGAAGTTGAGCTACCAATATCAGTTGCCCGTAGAATTTTGTGTATTTGAGGCAAAAGGCCAAAAAAACTTCACGGGATGAAAAATATGGGCTCGAGATACTTCTTCCTATCCAAGGCTGGCTATACTATGGAGGTCTGGCTATACTATAACTGAGAATCATTGATATTTACTCCATGATTCTGATGAAGGGCTGTGCCTGAATATATAATCTTCAGTGTTTTTTACATTTCCGGATTCGAGGGGACAGGCCAGGGAACATCTTATCAACTTATGTTCAGTTTGAAGTTGAGAGTTGGAACACCAAAATCTTGCTTATAAACTAAGAAGGAGTAGGGGAAAAGGAGGTCGATCGCTTTGGGGGGCGAAAACGCAGTTTTGCCCCGAGCTTTTTCGTTTGGGGGAATGCCTTTTTTCCCCTCCCCCTTGGATCCGCCACTGGCCAATTTACCACCCAAAAGGCGGCCAGTGTCAATGAAGAACGCGTTTAAAAAAGGACTTGTAAATGCTTATTTTCATGAAAGCTTCCTCTCAGTGAGGACATGTTCACGTTTACCATCGAGCATATTTCGGGCCAGCTAACGACTGGTACCGTGGTAGAAAATGCTGAAAGCACCCACTGACACTAACTGAAGCACGATGAGCAAATAATACAGTTATATTCGGTCATGGTTAAAACTGAGGTGTCGTATCCACCACCTCCACTTATTACAGTTGTCCTGGCTAACGGCTCAATACTGAAATACCCGATTGACGCTAACCTGAGCCTCATAGGCCGCAGAACCTCTGCGGGCCTGGGCCCCTGAGTTTTCGGTGACTTCGATGAGTTTATATCGAGTCCCCTCAGCTGATCTGGGACCGCTTTAGTTAACCAGGCTCTCACACTGAACTTGAAACCTATATGTCGCCGCTGAAGCCTATTAACCCGCGCCCCACCGGGGGTCCGGCGCCACCTTCGCCCCACCGGGGGCCATCGATGGCCCCCCTCTAACTCCGAAAATATGGGTGTTAGCGCAAATCTGCAAAGTGCAATAGAAGGCTCGTGTGAATTCAGTAAGAAATTACTTCGCATGTTTTAGTGCTCAGGTCAATGGTTTGACCTCCAGAGGTCAAATTAGGTCAAGATCGGCTATTTTCGCTCAAATATGCAATGATTAAGCAAACTGGGCATAACTCTTAATGTCATTAGAGCTATTGAGGCCTGGTAAAGTACATTTGATAGCAAATTGCCAGTACCTTTTCCGCTATGTGGAACGTAAAGACCTCCCGCCAGTGGTTTGACCTCCAGAGGTCACCTCGTGACCTAATATGACCTGAGGTCACGAAAGGTCAAAAACTGACCTTGCCGTATATCAAATGAAAGCCAGTGACAAGACAAACACGATGGTGTTTGTTTCATTGCTCTAGCTTAATTAGGTCAAAAGTTATTGTCAAACTACTGTTTTTGACCTCTGGTGACCTTGGATGACCTTGGAAAAGTCAAAGGGCAAATATTACCCCTGGGATCCGTGAAAGGGTGTCCAAAAACGTTGTTCTGAGCAGTCTGAGTATTTGCAATCATTTTTGTGGTTTTTATATCATGAAACAACTTTTCCCCATGCTTTTCCAATGGGAGAGGTCGCCTCGTGACCTGACCTCAGGGCACGAAATCGAAAAATTCCGGATATACACCTTGTAGACCCTGGAGGGGTCATAAAGTGTAGGAAGTTTCAAATCGATCGACTTTGAAATGTAGCTCTTACAGAGCTCTAAAGTTGAAGTGAGGTGACCTTGGTTGACCTCGTCTGGTGACCTGACCTTGGGTGACCCGGGGTAAAAAATTTCAGGGATGATGGGAAAATGATGCAGTGAGAGGTAGAGCCCTCAATCGCGGTGCTGCACCTCGTCGTTTTTTTGCTATCCCGGAAAAACCTTAGGGGGGCCATCGATGGCCCCCGGTGGGGTGAGGGTTAACCCTATTTCCGTCAGGCTCCCGGCTACCCCTATTTCCGGCAGGGGGGGGCAATATCGGCCCTTCCCCTAAGATCTCGTAATCTAACCGGCCGATTTTGAAAATTCAAAGTGCCATAGATTCCTCTGCTGCTAAACTTTATTTTGAAAAAAGAAAATTTCAAAATTTTTATTTTTTAGGAGAAGGTCGTGCAAAATATACAATTTTTGTGTATTTTTTTAGATTTTCCATAACCCTTGTCTCTGTTGTACGATTTTCACAAAACTAGTTCAGATTTACAAATAATTGACCCAAAATTTTCATATACTCGAGTTACGCAAAAATTCGAAATTCAATGGCAGTTCCAGGACCAGGACTATGAGGGGAAATATATACAACCTAAAAAGTTTTTGTTACGCGGATTAGAAGCCGTCATATACTGCTTGGCATCTTTGACACATAAATCAATGAGAATAAAAAGTGAAAAACTCATCAGGGGCGGATGCAGTAAGGTAAAACAGTGGGGTAAAATGCATACCAACAATATGCGAATGGTATGCATGAGTATATTAGTCCCTTGACTAGTTGAAATTTAATTTCTGATAATTTTTACCCTCCCATGGCAGCTCTGGGAAAGGGGGTGACATAGGCGGATCAAGGACTCGTCGTGGGGGGGTGGGGGTGATTGGAAACACATTTTCAATATACAACGATATTGAGTCGCGGCGGTGGTACTGGCTGGGAATATACATTTTGAAAATGTGTAGTGACTGGACACGCCTCTGGTAATCTAGAATTGGGTTATAACTATTTTGAATTTTCATATACCCAATTGTATTCGCCCTGGCACGGCTGTAAGCAGTCTTCTCACTTACTAACGTTTAGTCCTTCTTGATAACATTCCCCCCATTTTGAACTGCTGTAACCGCCCCTGATGAATACAAATAGCGACAATTGTGAATGCACTATCATCTCACATAAAAAATGATATAATAAAACCATATAACTGGTATCAGGATCAGCAGAGACGGCTTCCTTTTACAAAAAACCCATCGCATACGATAATACTTGGTTTGTGGATAGAACCTCCCCAAAAACCCAGCCATAGCTCCGCCCCTGGTAAATATATAATCTTGAAAATTTCAGAAAACCTGCCTGTACTAGTTTTAGGAAAAGTCAGGAAGTTTCAAAGTTCTATCGCAAGCCGTTTCGGAGATATTCTCGAAAAACCTGAAGGGGGGCAATATTAGCCCCCCTGCCGGAAATAGGGTTAAGCTTTGCGGGCCCCTTTTATTGATATAGGGCCCCCTCAACCGGTCCTGGGCCCTCTGAGCTAAAAGCTGGAGCTCTGAGCTCTGAGCCCCAAGCTGGATTAGTGTCCCTTAAGCTGGTCAGGGTCCCCTGGGTTGGTATTGTTTTCGTTTAACTGATATAGATCCCTTCAGCTTGTTTGGGGCCCGTTGTGCGTAACTGGGCACTAGTTCGTCGAGGCACCCAGCTAGTCTGGCCCTATTAGTTTTATGGGCCTTCTGAGCCTCTGCAGGTTCCCCTCAGAGTGTCTGGGCCCCATGAGTTGAAAATTGGACCCCTGGGTTAGTTTTGGGTTCCTGAGCTTATTTAGAAACCGTTTAAATAGGTAGGCACCCCACGCTGGTCTTGAGAATCCTGTGTTGGCGCTGAGGTCAAATGAGCTCGTCAGGGGCCCTTATCTGGGGCCCCTTTAACTGGCACGGACCCCTCAGCTGATTTTGGAGACCGAAAATCCCTCCTACCGGATTCCACCCACGCCAGATTTCCTGACTCCCTGAGGGCCCCTGGGGGCCATTGGGGATTTTTCCCGCGATCAGCGCTACCCCTCCCCGAGACAAAGCTTACAACATGTCTCTGTGTATATACTCTAGCATCTGCCAGAGTTGAGCTAGAATCATTTTTAGGCACACTTCGCTTCCTCTCGTTACGGCGAATCATCAAATAATGCATAATATGACTATACTAGGTCAAAACATAAAAATGACCTGACCTAAGGCTAGGTCAAGGTCACCATCTAGCCTAGCATAGTCAGTATGCATATGAATCAACTCACAATAGCAATAAAAATGGTATCAAAATACGGGTTTTATCAATATTTCCTGCAAAGCAATTAACCCAAGTCTTAAAACCTGCTTAGGAAGCCCCAGATGAACTCTCAGAGGTAACATTTCTAAACTTGCAACATGAACCGATAAAGAGGCGTAGGATACCATGATTTGGGGAATCCGAAGGTATTCCAAGCGGCGTCTGCAGACATAGAGCAATTTTTCGGCAAATTTCCGTTTTACCCCATGCATTTTCAATGGAGAGGTCATGATTCGTACCTGTCCCTAGGCCATCGATGGGAAAATCCCGCAATAAATGTATTAGTACTTTTTGGGCCCATTATATGGTACAAGTTTGAATTCGATAGATTCACCCTTTTCTTACTTACGCCAACTTAAACATTTTTTGGGGTGAGGTCACTTGACCTGCACTGGTGACCTGACCTGAGATGACGCAACGTTAAATTTTGAGGGAAAGTTGCGGAATTGATCAATGATAAGGTGTGACAAGTACTGTGTCGCTTCGCGCCGACATTTTTTCGTGCCAATGGAAGACCTCGAGGGGGTGTTCAAGCACACCCCCCCAACGGGCCGGAACGGGGCTCGAATACTCTAGAACAGGGCTGAGGCCAAAAGGGAAGGCTCTAAACAATGTCTGCAATTTTTGGGGTCAAGGTCCTTCAAGGTCATTGACTTATTACGGCGCAACCCAACATATTATGCCTAATTTACGCTATAACTAGCGCTGTGCCCAAGCTTACCAATGACCTTTGATCAAGCCTTGATCATCAAGGCCAGTGACCTTTAAAATTGACCTGTAACCTTGATCTAAACACTGAATAACCTTTACTTTGATATAATAGCATACGTCATAATAGGAAACGTAACATTATGCAACGTCATTTAGGGGCTGTCCAGGAGTACCTGTGCTCATCAGGGACACCTATGCTCTCAGGGACACCTATGCTCGCCTTTGCTTCGATGAGGCACCTGTGCCACCCAGGGGCGCCTTCGCTCCCCAATGGACGCAACCTAGCTATCCAGGGGCATCTATGCTGTTCCGGGGGTGCCTTTGATACCCAGTGCCCAAGGGGAGCTTTTTCTTATCCAGTTTCACCATGGTATTGAGGGGTGTATTTTTATTCAAGGTAACCTATACTACTCAGTGGCGCCTACCCTATGCAAGGGGCGCTTAGGCTATCCAGGGGGCGGCAATTTGCTATGCATAGGGCGCCCTTATGCTCTCCATGGGCACCTCATTCAGAGGGTGCCTCTGATATTCATGGGCGCTTTTCCTATCAACAGGGTACCTGTGCCATCTTGGGGCTATTCTTATCAAGGGACGCTGCTGTTATTCAGGAATACCTACACCACTGTCGAGGGTGCCTTTGCTACCCAGAGGCGCCTTTACTTCTTAGGAAATTTGGCGCCCGTGCTTCAAGGAGTGCTTCGGCATCGATTGATTGCTCTATTATTGGGCTTAGGTGCACGTGAACCTTGAGCTCATGTAGCGCCCATATTGTTGCTAAGGAACGCTTATGCTATCAAAGGGCGCCTTTACTATCCAGGGCCGCTGTTTTATTCAAGGCAGTCTGTTCTATCCACGGGCATCTGATATTTCGGGGGCGGTGCCAAGGTTATTCAGGAGGCGGTTTTTTTCTCCACAGGGGCGCACTATTGCTTTCTAGGGGCGCCGTTACTGCCCAGGGGTGTCTTTCCATCCAGGGCGCATGCCGCCCCCGTAGCTCAGTTGGTAGAGCGTTGGGCTCCGGCCCGCTGCTCAGAAGCATGCAGTGGCAGTGCATGTCCAGGCTTGGGATCGGTTCCCCTGAAACGCTCCGGCGCTCAATAGTTTACCCGACGTACAGGTCGGCTGGCAACTGACTGGTGAGAGGGTGACCTGAGCGGGGCGGCCGTCCCTGTGCTTTGTGGGACGTTAAACTTTGGCTTCTAAATCAACCCTTCATTGTGGGAGTTGCTCGTTCGGGTGATGGGGTCGGGGTCTCCGTGACAAGTCCCTTGATGACTTTAGTGAGACTCCGACTCTAACAGTCGAACTGAGAACAACTTGGACAAAATTTATAAAAAATATGCTGTCTAGGTGTATTTTTCAATCACAGACATGATTGAAATACATGCCCCTACGTTATCCTGGGGTGCTTTTTGTCTCCGGTGAGGCGCTATTTTTCTCTTCCGGGCACCAACTTATCCAAGGGCACCTATGCTGTCCAGAGAACCTTTGTTATCTAGGGCTGCCTTCGCTATTAAGGGGCACCTTTGCTACCCAAAGGGAGCATTTTACTTTCCTGGAGTGCTTATTTCCATCTAAGGGGAACATATGCTATCTTGGAGCGCCTTTGCAAACATGGGGCGCACTTTTCTATCCAGGTGCGCCTTTGCACTTGAGCGGGCGCCTTTGCAATCCAGGAGGAGCCCAAAATAGATAGAGAATAAGAATTTTGAAATAAGGCGCTCGAACACTGAAATAAAGTGCCTAGTTATCAGAAAGAGGCGCTCATCTGCTGAGCGGGGAGGACTGCTGGTTGGTGAGGGCAGCGTTCTCGGAAACGGGGCGCACTTACTGAAAAAGGCACCCGGTTGCAGCGGTGGAGCACTAAGCCTTCAGTTATAGGTTAAAGAAATGTGGTTAAAGGCAGTCCACGCTCAAATTGAGCGCTCGAGCCCTGTGACAGAGCGCGCGACTGTCAGACAGGTGTGTCAAACCATAGACAGTAGGGCAGCTGAAGATGGAAAGGGACACCTATGATATCCTGGGGGCGCCTGTACTCTCAGGTGAGGCGCTTGTTTTCTTTCTCAGGCGCCTAGTTTATCCATGGCCGCCTATGCTGTCCAGATCATCTATTTCAAGAAGGGTTGACTTTGCTGTCCAGGGTCGCCTTTGCTATCCAAGGGCGCATATGATATCTGTACGGCGCTTTATGCAGAGGGCGCCTAGGCTGTCCAAGGGTGCCGTCCTTACCAAAGGCCGCCTTTCACTTCCCTGAAGTGCCTATTTCTATGTAAGGAGCGCATATATTATCTAGGAGTGCCCTTGATATACGGAGACGCCTTTTTGTCCAGCGGCGCATTTGCTCTTGAGGGGCGCTGCTCCAATCCAGGGTAGCTGAAGATGGATAAGGGACATCTATGTTAAACAGGGGGAGCCTGTACTTTCCAATGGGGTGCTCATTTTCCTTCTCAGGCACCTAGTTTATCTAGGGAGCGCATAGGCTATCCAAAGGCGCCTTTGCTTTCGAAGGGGTGCCTTCCTAGGGGCGCCTTTGCTATCCAGGGGCGCCTTTGCTGTCCAAAGCACTTGTGTTATCCAGGTTTGTCTTTGCTGTCCAATGGCGCCTTTGCTATCTAAAAGTGCATATGATATCCGTCGGCGCTTTATCCAGTGGGCGGCCTGGACTATCAAAGGGCACTTTTTTCTATCCAAGGGTTGCATTTATTTTCCTGAAGTGCCTATTTCTATATAAGGGGCTCCTATTCTGTCCAGGGCACCTTTGTTTCCCAGATTTGCCTTTGCTGTCCAGGGACGCCTTTGCTATCCAAGGGCACCTTTCTTAACCAAGGGGCGCATTTTGCTTTCCTGGAGCGCCTATTCCTATCTAAGGGGCGCATATGTTATCTAGGAGCGCCTTTGATACCAGGAGGCGGCTTTTTGTCCGGGGGCGCCTTTGCTCTTGGGGGCGCTGCTCCAATGCAGGGCAGCTGAAGGTGGATAAGGGACATCTATGTTATACAGAGGGCGCCTGTACTTCCCAGTGGGGCGCTCGTTTTCCTTCTCGGGCTCCTAGTTTATCCAGGAGGCGTCTAGGCTATCCAAAGGCGGCTTTTCTATCGAAGGGGTGCCTTCCTAGGGCGCCTTTGCTCAGGGGCGCCTTTGCTGTCCACGGCACTTGTGTTATCCAGGGTTGTTTTGCTGTCCAGGGGCGCCTTTGCTATCAAGGGTGCATATGACATCCGTAGGCGCTTTTTCCAGTGGGCGCCTAGGCTATAAGGGGCTTTTCTACCTAAGGTGATTTTTTTTCCTAAAGCGCCCATTTCTTCTAAGGGCGCTTGTGCACGGCACCTATGTTACCAAGATTTGCCTTTGCAGCCCAGGGGCGCCTTTACTACCCAGGGGCGCCTTTGCTGTCCACAGCACTTAGGGTTGTCTTTGCTGTCCAGGGGCGCCTTTGCTATCCAAGGGTGCATATGACATCCGTAGGGCGCTTTTTCCAGTGGGCGCCTAGGCTATCAAAGGGCGCCTTTTTCTACCGAAGGTGAGAATTTTATTTTCCTAAAGCGCCTATTTCTATCTAAGGGGCGCTTATGCTGTCCAGGGCACCTATGTTAACAAGATTTGCCTTTGCAGCCCAGGGGCGCCTTTCCTAGCCAAGGGCGCATTTGATATCCGTAGGGCGCTTCATCTAGGGGGCGCCTAGGCTATAAAAAGGCGGTTTTTCTATCGGAAGGGCTGCCGTCCTAAGGCGCCTTTGCTGTCCACAGCACTTGTGTTATCCAGGGTTGTCTTTGCTGTCCAGGGGCACCTTTGCTATCCAAGGGTGCATATGACATCCTTAAGGCGCTTTTTCCGTGGGCGCCTAGGCTATCAAAGGGCGCCTTTTTCTACCCAAAGTGAGCATTTTATTTTCCTAGAGCGCCTACTTCTATCTAAGGGGCGCTTATGCTGTCCGGGGTATACCTATGTTACCAAGATTTGCCTTTGCTGCCCAGGTGCGCCTTTCCTAGCCAAGGGCGCATATGATATCCGTAGTTCGCTTCATCCAGGGGGCGCCTAGGCTATCCAAAGGCGGGTTTCTATCGAAGGGGTGCCTTCCTAGGGGCGCCTTTGCTACCCAGGGGCGCCTTTGCTGTCCAGGGGCGCCTTTGCCATCCAAGGGTGCATATGACAAATGACATCCGTAGGGCGCTTTTTCCAGTGGGCGCCTAGGCTATCAAAGGGCGCCTTTTTCTACCGAAGGTGAGCATTTTATTTTCCTAAAGCGCCTATTTCTATCTAAAGGGCGCTTATGCTGTCCAGTTCACCTATGTTACCAAGATTTGCCTTTGCTGTCCAGGGGCGCCTTTACTAGCCAAGGGCGCATATGTTATCCGTAGGGCCCTTCATCCAGGGGGCGCCTAGGCTACCCAGGGGCGCTTCATCCAGGGGGCGCCTAGGCTACTCAGGGGTGCATTAGTTCTCCATGGCGCAATCTTGCTATCTAGTGGCGCCTTTTCTTTGCCAGGGCGCTTTTGTTAGTTTTCTAAATTTCATCTTCAACATTTTACTGGGGCGCAAAAGACCAGTAAAGGCGTCTAGTGTTTGGGCAGGGGCGCTTTGACATAGTTTTAAGGAGTATGTGTTCATTCAAATGGAATAAGTGGTATCTACCACCTTGGCGCACGTAATGGGTACAGGTGCGCCGCTCATTTCGGGCGCCTTCGGCGCCCGATATGAGCTGAGCTTTACTGGGGCGCTTTGGAGCTAAGGGGGGGGCGGGCCCCTGGGCCCCCTTGGATCCGTCACTGATTGTTTATGACGTCAAATTTCTCGCTGTACGATCGATTTGTGAACGGAATTTTTAAATTTCATCCGCCAGACTTTTTGTCATGACTCACGTTCTTCATAAGGCTTTCACAAATTAAATATCTCGCTAATAATTGCCAAACAACTGTCTCCGCACTAGAGCAGGCTAGACATCCGCGAATACAAGAATGCCAAGTTAGTTAGTTAAGGGCTTTTTATTAGGCGTTCTGTGCAAAGCACCTTTGCCCGCCTCTAAAGTGTGGAGGAGAATTTTCCGGGAGGGGTGTTTACTTTAATGTCGCAGATCAAAGGGACGAATCTTATTTCAAGGAATGGGTCGCGAAGTGTAGCAACACTTGCGAGGGAAGGGGATTGCTACGGCAGAGATGCCGAGCTTGGGGCACAGGTAGGATTTAAAAGGGTACGTGAAGAGTCTTGCCAGCGTAAAGATTAGTTTTTTGAATTTTGTTCCTTGTTATCGAATAACCGTTTGCTTACGTTACTCGAGTTCCTCCATTGAAAAAGAATAATTTTGGGTTATTAGAAATACCCGCAAGCACCATGACGTGATGCCGCGGGTCTTTATCCTGCAACCAGGAGGTGAGGTTACAGCACCCTCTCTGGCTGGGTAGCCGCCGCATAGAGGAAGAGAGAAGGGTAATAGAACAGATAGAGTGTTAGGGAGGGTGTGAGTTGGTTAGTTGTTAGTCTTAGATGTGGTTAGTATAGTTAGTAGTCCTTAAGTTAGGGTTAGTTGGTTAGGAAATATGAACGGATGGTTAGGTAGGGTTAGCTGGTTAGTTGAACTTTTTTTGGTTTTGTTTTGTTTTGTTTTTTTGTTTTTGTTTTTTTGTTTGTTTTTTTGTTTGTTTTTTCCTACGGTGGGAGTTATTCTGAGTCTACCATACCTTAGGACCAGACAGTTAAAACCTAGTTTGAAGCACCTATTGTTTAAATTTGTCAGAGGGACGTTTCTAGTGTAATTGTTATTTCTAATATGAGGGGTGCTATGCGGATGCAGGTATTTTCCATACCTGCCACCATAGACGTTCAGATAAAGCTCTCGAGCCTAGAAGCCTTCAGGAATGTAAAGAGCTTGTCCAGCAGCTCAGGGTGATCATTGCCGAGAAGAGTGGAAAGGTTTACTGGGATGTTTCTGATGCGGCAATAATCTAGCATGGGCTGCCTATGGGAGTCGTGCTGGGGACAGTCGATGAGGATATGGTAGGGATTTTCCATGGCAGAGCAGGTACCACAGGTACCTACACGCCCATAGGCATTTAATTTGGTGTGTCCGCTTCTGAGTCTGGTCAGGATGACCTCACGCCGACGACTGTTTTGGTTGGAGCTGGGCCAGTAGCCGATGTTAGGCTTGATATGGAATAAATGGGCGCTGTGGTTAGTGGTCCAGTCATTTTGGATGTACTTCCGGATATGTTTCTGGAGGAGAGCTTTGCTATCGTCTCCGGACCATTTGAGAGGTGCGACCTCTCTGAGTTCAAGAGACTTTTTGGCCTGTTCGTCGGCTTTTTCATTTCCGAGAATTTTGCAGTGGCCTGGGATCCAAAGAAAGGAGACATCTGGGATATCGTCGATACCCTTCTGGATGTCTGCTATTACGTGATGGCTGGGGTTGACTACGTTATTGATAGCTTGCAAGACAGATTTAGAGTCTGAACAGATGACGGCTGAATTAATATTTAGGGTTCTAATCTGGACTAGTGTATCTAGAATGGCGACAGCCTCGGCAGTAAAGATTGAGCAGTTGTCCGGAAGTCGTTTTTGGAGGCAAATATCTTGCCCCCAGATGCCGAGGCCTACTTTTTTCGCCTATTTTAGAGCCGTCGGTGAAAATGAAGGTTTTGCCAGTGTTGTTAGACTGGAACTCTAAGAATTTCTGGGAGATCTCCTCTGTGGTGAGGTTGTCTTTGAGTGTGGTGAAAAGAACTCGACTTTGGGCTGTTTGCGAGTCCAAAAGCGGGAGAGTGGGGTTTGCCTATTGCTTCTGGAATCGCAAGGTTCAGGGTTTCCAGGGTCTTAGCTACTCTATTCTTAAATGGAGGCCAGGTTGTCCGATTAGTTTTTGATACACGTCCAGGGTGGGCGAAACATTGTTTCGCCGGGTGATTTTCGGTAGATTGGACCTTGATATAGTAAGAGATAAGCTGGGAGTGGCGTCTTGTTTGGAGAGGGCACAGCCCACTGTCCACTAACAAGCTGGTGATGGGGGATTCTCTGAGCGCGCCTGTGGCTGCCCGGATACTTGCGTTTTGGATGCGCTCTAGCTTTAGCTTATTAGTGTTGTTCGTTGAGTCAAAGACGAACGAATTATATTCGATTATGGGCCGGATCAAGGACTTGTAGAGCATGAGCAGGGTCTTTTGATCCCCGCCGTACTCTGTTCCGCCGAGCATGCGGAGGATATTGACTCGTTTTTGACAGCTAGAGACGACTTTGGTAATATGCTCGTTAAAACTAAGGCGGGTATCAAGGATGACGCCTAAGAATTTGAAGCTTTTCGCGCATTCAATGGGTTTGCCTGAGATTTGGAGCTGAGGAACAGCGTGTCTCACACCTGGCCTGGCAAAGACTACGACTGATGACTTTTCGGCCGAGAGTGATAGACCCATTGAATTGCACCAAGCATGGATGTCGTCGAGACTACCCTGCAATTCGGTAGTCGCGGTTTTGAATTCTGGTTGACTGCGCCGCCTGGTGTCGACCGGAGTGGATTTCCAAATAGCGACATCATCTGCAAATAGGGAGTACTTAACTCCAGGCGGTAGCTTTTTGGAAAAAATGTCATTGATCATGACTAGGAAGAGGGTCGGAGATAAAACGCTACCCTGGGGTGTGCCCTGGTCTTGAGATGTCAGATAGGAAAAGGTGGTGCCGCAGCGCACTTTGAATTTTCTGTCCCTAAGAAAGTTGTCAATGAATCTAGCAAGGTGGCCATGGACTCCCAGTTTACAAAGTTTATACAAAAGGACGTCTTTTGTACACGATCAAAGGCCGACTTGATATCTAAGAATGCAGCAATTGTGACTTGCTTCTTGTAAAAGCCATTTTGGACGTCACTGACCAGTTTGATCAGATTGTCAGTGGTGGCTCGCCCGCGCCGGAAACCCGATTGCATAGCATCGAGTTTCTTTTCGAGAATTTCGTGAAGTCTTACGTTGACCATGCGCTCTACAAGCTTGCTAGCACAGCTAGTAAGCGAAATGGGGCGATAACCTTTAGGGTTCGTTTTTTCTTTGCCAGGTTTTGGAATGGGAATGATGACACTCTCCCGCCACATAGTGGGGAACGAGTCGCTAAGAAACATGTTGTTAACCCTATTTCCGTCAGGCTCCCGGCTACCCTATTTCCGGCAAGGGGGGCAATATCGCCCCCTAAGATCTCGTAATCTAACCGTCCGATTTTGAAAATTCAAAGTGCTATAGATTTCTCTGCTGCTAAACTTTATTTTTGAAAAAGAAAATTTCAAAATTTTTATTTTTTAGGAGAAGGTCGTGCAAAATATACAATTCTTGTGTATTTTTTAGATTTTCCATAACCCTTGTCTCTGTTGTACGATTTTCACAAAACTAGTTCAGATTTACAAATAATTGACCCAAAATTTTCATATACTCGAGTTACGCAAAAATTCGAAATTCAATGGCAGTTCCAGGACCAGGACTATGAGAGGAAATATATACAACCTAAAAAGTTTTTGTTACGCGGATTAGAAGCCGTCATATACTGCTTGGCATCTTTGACACATAAATAAATGAGAAAAAAGTGAAAAACTCATCAGGGGCGGATGCAGTAAGGTAAAACAGTGGGGTAAAATACATACCAACAATATGCGAATGGTATGCATGAGTATATTAGTCCCTCGACTAGTTGAAATTTAATTTCTGGTAATTTTACCCTCCCATGGCAGCTCTGGGAAAGGGGGTGACATAGGCGGATCAAGGACTCGTCGTGGGGGTGGGGGTGATTGGAAACACATTTTCAATATACAACGATATTGAGTCGCGGCGGTGATACTGGCTGGGAATATACATTTTGAAAATGTGTAGTGACTGGACACGCCTCTGGTAATCTAGAATTGGGTTATAACTATTTTGAATTTTCATATACCCAATTGTATTCGCCCTGGCACGGCTGTAAGCAGTCTTCTCACTTACTAACGTTTAGTTCTTCTTGATAACATTCCCCCATTTTGAACTGCTGTAACCGCCCCTGATGAATACAAATAGTGACAATTGTGAATGCACTATCATCTCACATAAGATATGATATAATAAAACCATATAACTGGTATCAGGATCAGCAGAGACGGCTTCCTTTTACAAAAACCCATCGCATACGATAATACTTGGTTTGTGGATAGAACCTCCCCCAAAACCCAGCCATAGCTCCGCCCCTGGTAAATATATAATCTTGAAAATTTCAGAAAACCTGCCTGACTAGTTTTAGGAAAAGTCAGGAAGTTTCAAAGTTCTATCGCAAGCCGTTTCGGAGATATTCTCGAAAAACCTGAAGGGGGCAATATTAGCCCCCTGCCGGAAATAGGGTTAATGGCCGAGAGAAGATATTTTAGTGCTGTCTGGCTGAGGTGCCTGAAGAAAGAGTAGTGAATTTCATCCGGGCCCACTGCAGTGTTTCCACACTTGCTAATAGAGTAATTTAGTTCGGTCATTGTAAAAGGTACGTTATAGTACTCCTGATTACTAGAATTGAAGAATGTGCGGCGTTTGCACCATTCGGCCTGGTCTTTTGAGCGCTGGTTGTAGGAACTGTTGGCAGCAACGCCATTGTAATGATCAGCAAAGGCGTCCATGACTTCCTTGGGTGCCGTGATGTTTTGGCCGGAGATTGTCAGTTGAGGGAAGGGTCCACGGGGCGGTCGTTTCGCAGAGAAAGCTCCAATGGTTTTCCAGATTTGAGAAATGGGTGTGAAGCGGTTGAATTTAGAAACAAAGGCGTTGAAACTATCTTTTTGGACCCGCTTGCACGTGTTTTGGAAGTGGGCTTTGGCTGCCCGGAGGGCATTGCGAGTAGGGCTGTGTGCCCTCCTCTCGTAGGCTTTCCTGGCTCTAATCATTTGGGCTTTGGCGTGTGCCGTCTCTGCATTCCACCATGGGGCTCCTTTTTCTGTCGGGGGCCTTGACTTTTTGGTATTGTTAAATGTGCTGCTGAGCTGATGGCTCTTAGTACCGAGTCAATGTCTGCCGAGTCGGGGTCACCTCCGGTGACAAGTGTGAGGTCGACCTCTGCCTCAAACTTGTTCCAGTCGGCACGTTTTAGATTCCATGAGGGTGTAAAAAGAGTAACATGGTCGATTGAGCCTGTGGGAATACCAATTTTTATTGGGAGGTGATCGCTCATTCCTGGGTTGTCTTCGACTTCCCAGGTGAACAGTGACGCAATTCTAGGAGAGCAGCACGAGATGTCAATGGCAGTGTCAGAGTGGCCACCGCGCATTGCTTGGTGGGTCGGAGCGCCGTTATTTAAGATAACTAGATTTTGAGAGTCTATTGCGTCATAGATGATTTCGCCTCTGCGAGTGGTGGTGGCGCTGCCCCATGAGGGATGATGACCGTTCAAGTCTCCAAGTAGTAGCAAAGGGCCGGGGATTTGTGCCAAAAGTTGGGCGAGGTCCCGAGCCGACGGGTCAGGATCGCTTGGAGAGATGTACAGTGAAATCACCGTCAATTTGACGTGCTGAATTTCTACATTAATAGCGACACAGTCGAGTGGCGTAACCAAAGGCACTTGGCTGTGAGGGATGCTATTTTCAATAAGGATGGCAGTGCCTCCTTTACGGACAGTAGCGTTTACATTATGGCGGTACCAAGAGTAACCCGAGATTTTGAATTTGTTATTATCATTATCATTAAAGAGGGTTTCTTGGAGTGCTGCTACTACCGGCTTTTTCTCAGCAAAGATTAATTTAAATAAGGGGAATTTCCCAATTAGACTGTTTGTGTTCCATTGGAGAATTGAACCCATGGTGGTTTAATGTCTTAGATGCTGGGGGGTTTGCGGGGGCGGGGGCGGAGGTGATAGGAATGTGTGCTACTCGTGTCGCTGGTAGTGGAAACGGGGGACGAGTGCCGGGTGTACCGGAGTTTCCTCGGCACCGGGGGGCTGCCGGGCCTGAGGGATTTGGATAAGACTGAACTGGTGGGGGAGGCCGACATGAGATAACTATTTTCTACAGAGTCTGTGACCGAGATGCTGTCAGCATTTGGGTAAGACTCGGTCCCGGGCAGCTCACTATCAGGTTCGCTGTTGCTACCTGACGTGTCGGAATCACTGGCAAATTGGGATTGCATGTAATGACATGCCAGATCTGTTTGACAGCCACAATGGCGGGTCGTCGGTGCTTGAGAGGCAGGAGCTTTGCTGCTGTCCGTGAGAGAGGTTTCGGTTTGGGTGGCTACACTGACTTTTTCTGTTTGAGTGGCAGCTGTCTTACTGGAAGGGGGAGCTGCCACTCTGGTGTTTCCGTCCCGGCGCCCGCCGTAGGCGGCGCCTGGGAGGGGGTGCACCGGTGACTTTTGGGTGGGAGGGGGCTGGGAGCGGGGGAAACTCGGTACAGCTAGGCACCTGCTGAGGGCTGCTTTGCCGCCCATCGGTTGGGGTCCAGGTCTTCCTAGTGCCATGTGAGGGACGGGGGGGCGGCGGTACTTTTGGGCGAAATGAATCCGCTTTTATCAAGGTCCTAAGACGCGGCATCGCACGTGCTAGCTGGTAATGCAAGCCTGGGTTGCTGATTTAACAGCCAGTACTCGCGTCCCAATGAATGAGGTATTAGAGATGTCAATAAAAAAACACACGTTTGATTTGCCATGGTGTTAGGCACATTCAGCGAAATCGCCAAGTGCCTAATCTCACATTTGTTGACGGTAAGAGCTGCGAACGTGGATTCTCAGAGATGCAAATTATCGGCTCTTTGACCCAGTGATCCGAAAAATGAATATTCTCTGTAACTTTAACATCCAAGCCAAATTAGATTTATTCCACATAAAGTACATACCTGCTTCGACATTTAGAAGTGGCTAGGCAGTGCCTAATATGCCTCTATGACAGCGCCGCCACTGGACACCAACATGCTGTTTCATCTCCTCCGCTACCTTCGCGCACATTCGAGTAATGATATTGCGGATGCCGGCGGAGATAGTTTGTTTGAGCTGTCTCACATCCCCAATGTTGTTTTGGTACACCAAGCTCATAAGGTGTCACCACGGGAAGAAATCTAGCGGGCTGAGGTCAGGGGAATAAGGTGGTCAGCTGACCGTGGTGCTTTGGGCGATCACACGGTCTGCCTTGTGTGTCTGGAGCCAAACAACCGTATTCTTAGCAGTAGCTAAGATAACGAAATTACGCAAGAATTTTCAACCTTTAGCCTGATCTCCTTCTTGAGGATTCGATGAGCTTATGACCTGCAGATGTGTACTTTCCCAGCCAGACGCCGCAAGGAAATCTTCGGACCTTAGTGAGTTCTTGTGGTAGCTTTTCTGATCTTTGCCTGGTCTGGAGAGCCTAGTTCGTGGCCACTCCTTTCTGTAGCAGACATAGAGAACTTTGTTTTCAAAAAGTTGGTCTTTAGTTTAAGGACTGAGATTCTTAAGGATATTTGACTTTTATAAGTTTAAAAACCGCAAAAATCACTTTAGGTTATTGTGACCGAGCCTGTTTTTGAGTAGAATTGTAAGAGTTTGGTGTTTTTATCTCTGACTGAACAGCAATATTTTGCATGATGATGAAATATATCACAGACAAATGACCATGTTCTTTCACGCGTTGTCAAAAATTTTAATTAATGTTAATATTACCCGAGAGAATTCTGTTTTAAATATGCCCCGTTATTTTTGGGACACCCTGTACTTTCGTAGCCGCAGGAACCGGTGGGACAGCCGGGCAGCTGTCGCCCAATTTTTGGATTGGGGAGAGCAGTGCAGTTTTGGCAGCGTCCCCCAAATTTTGAGCCGATTCCGAACCTTTTCCTAAACAAATCAAGTGATAGGCTGAATTAATTCCCCCACCCCAACTTAAAAAAAGATCCTGCGCCTATGTGTATTTTAACCCGCGCCCCACCGGGGGTCCAGCGCCACCTTCGCCCCCGGGGGCCATCGATGGCCCCCCTCTAACTCCGAAAATATTGGCGTTAGCGCAAATCTGTAAAGTGCAATAGAAAGCTCGCGTGAATTCAGTAAGAAATTACTTCGCATGTTTTAGTGCTCAGGTCAATGGTTTGACCTCCAGAGGTCAAATTAGGTCAAGATCGGCTATTTTCACTCAAATATGCAATGGCCAAGCAAACTGGACATAACTCTTATGCCATTAGAGCTATTGAGGTCTGGTAAAGTACATTTTATGGGAAATTGTCAGTTCTTTTTCCGCTATGTGAAACGTAAAGACCTCCTGCCAGTGGTTTGACCTCCAGAGGTCACCTCGTGACCTAAGATGACCTGAGGTCACGAAAGGTCAGAAAGTAATCTTGCCGCATATCAAACGAAAGCCAGTGACAAGACAAACACGATGGTGTTTGTTTCAGCGCTCTAGCTTAATTAGATCAAAAGTAATTGTCAAAATACCGTTTTTGACCCCTGGTGACCTTGGATGACCTAAGAGAGGTCAAAGGGAAAATACGGCCCTTAGAATCCCCTGAAAGCGTGTCCAAGATTGCTTTTCTGATCAAGCTGAGCATTTTCAATCGCTTTTGTGACTTTTAAATCATAAGATAGCTTTTCCCCATGCTTTTTCAATGGGAGAGGTCACCTCGTGACCTGACCTCAGGGCACGAAATCGAAAAATCCCGGATATACACCTTGTAGACCCTGGAGGGGCCATAAAGTGTAGGAAGTTTCAAATCGATCGACTTCGAAATGTAGCTCTTACAGAGCTCTAAAGTTGAAGTGAGGTGACCTTGGTTGACCTCGTCTGGTGACCTGAATTTGGGTGACCCGGGGTAAAAAATTTCAGGGATGGTGGGAAAATGATGCAGTGAGAGGTAGAGCCCTCAACCGCGGTGCTGCGCCTCGTCGTTTTTCTGCTATCCTGGAAAAAAACCTTAGGGGGCCATCGATGGATACCTGGTGGGGCGAGGGTTAAAGGGAATGTGGCACCTTGGTCGAATCCAGGAAATAAGTGTAATTAGGGGTATTCTTAGCCGAAAATCATGAAAACGGCAATGATTTCTCTGAAAAATGTATAATGAGCTCAATACTTTGATTTTTAAAATACTCCTCTTGGGTGAAAAATAAGCCTCTGACTGTGGATGACGCATGATCTGGCAACTACTACCATATGCAATAGGCTTCAAGGGCTTCAATTGGCTAATCACTCACCGTGACGTCAGCGCTGTCATCACACCAACAGCTGACAAGTGTGGCCGCCTGACTGGGGTAGATTTGGGGTACCTACATTTAGGTAGGTTTTCAGCTTTTCTCCACGGAAATTTTGAGTTTCAAGACAAATGACATATTGAGTACCGGGTTTTCCAGCATGCTTTACAACTTGGCTATCTGTTAAAATCACGTTTAAAAGGTGCTACATTCCCTTTAAACCTGAAGATTAGGGCAAGGAGGGGCAATATGAACACCAGCGAGGGTTAGATGACCGCACCCTGTATCTGATGAGCTGGCACTGTACGGGACAGGGGGGGGTAAAAAGGCGCACTACGCTTTCTCGATACATGTCCTTCCTGGGAGTACGTGGGTGTCGATAGGCCCTGTAGCTTTTAACCCTCGCCCCACCGGGGCCATCGATGGCCCCCTCTAAGGTTTTTCCGGGTTAGCAGAAAAACGACGAGGCGCAGCACCGCGGTTGAGGGCTCTGTTGTGTTGCTACTGGGTGTCGACGCTGGAATACACCTAGTAGGCCTAATCGATCTTTACAGCGCGTGAAGTGACGGCAGAGAGATATACACTAGCTTAGACAATGTATTGGATAATTTAGAGCGGGACAAGATACTACAGGGACGAGAGATCAATAGACGCACATGTTTACCGCGTGGTAACGTAACCGGAAGAGAGCGATCGCATCCTTGCAACGCTGCAGTCTCCGGAAACATATTTCCTATTGTTTACATTTTTACCGGTTCCAAACTTCCCTAAAACTGGCATTCGCGCCGATGCTAAATTGAGCCGAACTGGCAACCGCGACAATAATCAAACAGTGTAAACAACACATCGGTTGCGACCGCGAATGCAACCACAACACCGCCCCTTCCTTTAACTAAAACCCCTGACTAGGTATCCTACACACATCGACGCACACAAGCTCACGGCGAATACCTATTTGGCGCCCTCACGGTACGCCCACTGCGACGCGGTGGCCTGGTCGGAGTATAAGGCTCCTCTAACTGTTCGGCCGTCGCTGGACCTACGCTGTCACGTGGAGGCGGTGACGGTGTTGGAGACGGAGCAAGGTCTGGGCTGTGCGGTGCAGACTCAGGAGACGGCGCCCTCTCACTTACCTCTGGGGTTGTTCCCTCACAACCAGCCACCAACCTCCTGGCGTGTACTCGTTCACCAGTGCTCACACGATAACTGACAGGGCCTGTTCGGCAACTCACCTGCACAGGCTTTTGGCCTTCCAGCTTGCCACTGACCGGTTTGCGAACCCTTACCCAGTCACCTTTCTTCCACTTAGGTAGCGTGGTGGTGCTCCTGTCAAACCTACTCTTGTACCCTGCCTGGTATTTGTCAAAGTGCCGGCGAGACTGCCGGTCTCGTTGTTCACCATTAGCAGGGCTGGGTACTGGGAGAACGTCTACTGGCGTCCTTGCCTCACGCCCTCTCATAGCCAGAAATGGCGACACACCTGTGGCTGGGTGCGGAGTTGCCCGGTACTCCCTCAAGAAGTTCCGCACGAAACTAGTGCGCGACTCGCCGGCCAGGCGAGCCGACTGGATCGCACCCTTAATAGTGCGGTTGGCGCGTTCTACCAAACCACACGTCTGAGGCGAGTAAGGCGAACTGAAGACGTGGCGCACCCCTAGCCGTTTCAGGTACGCCGCCAGCGCCGCAGAACGGAACTGCGGGCCGTTATCGGATATCAGCTCCTCGGGCACTCCCTCCCGGGAGAACACTGCCTCAAGGAAGCTGATTACTGCGCTGGTAGTGACATCACCACACAGTGCCACTTCAGGCCAACGACTGTAGAGGTCGCACATGACGATGCCATACCTCTCGGTCTGGGGTCCTTTCATCGGCCCTATTATGTCGATCATGACACGCTGCCAGACCGTCTCTGGGAGAGGAATCGCCTGTAAAGGCGGCTTCTGCACCTTCGCGTGCTCGTCGTGTTGAGAGCACACTTTGCAGTTTCTCAGTTGGGACTGCACTTCAGAGTCCATCCCGGGCCACCAAAACCGTGCACGTAGCCGCTGCTTAGTGCGGGCTACGCCCTGGTGCCCACTGTGTCCGTTGGCCAGGACGCGCTCCCTCAGCGCCGCCGGCACGATCAGCTGCTCCCCTCGGAACAGCAGCGGACCCTGGCAGGACAGCTCACCGCGCACATGGAAGAAAGCTGCTGCCGGACCATCCACGTCGCGACGCCGCTGGGGCCAACACCCCCGGACCAGCTGTCTGACAGAACCGAGGTCGGTGTCAGCTGCCGAAACATCCCGCATCTCAGTCTCGGAAATGGCTGCTGGCTCGGTCAGCGCAGCGACCTGTACGGCGTCATCATCCTCCCACTGAGTCTGGGCGAGTGGCAGCCTTGACAGTCCGTCTGCTATCGCGTTAGCTGCAGACGAAATGTGCTCTACGTCGAAAGCGAACTCCATTAGCCGCGCCTCCCAGCGCGCGACGCGGCGCCCAACTCGGTTCGAACCCTTCGGCCCGTATATCGTACACAGGGCCTTGTGGTCCGTACGTAACTTAAAACGTCGGCCCCACAAGTAGAACCTCCACTTTTCAGCGGCCCACACGCAGGCCAACGCCTCCTTTTCTACGACGGAATACCCAGTCTCCGCCGAAGTGAAGGCTTTGGAGCCGTACGCGAGAACCTGCTCGCGGCCCCTACTGTCTACCTGGGATAGACATGCACCACAGCCGACGTCACTTGCGTCCGTGGTCACGACAACCATCTGTCGAGGGTCAAACATGGCTAGCGCCGGAGCGCGCCGGATGGCGTCCTTGACTCGGCTCACAGTCGCCGAGAGCGCCTCGGACCAGACGAACTCGTCCGTCCGCAGAGCTGCGCGCAGCGGCTCCACCATGTCAGCAAACTGAGGTATGAACCTGGCATGGTAGCTGACTGACCCTAGAAACGACTTCAGGGTCTTGGAGTCGGTAGGATCTGGGGCATCCAGCAGCGGCTTCACCCGCTCTGGATCTATCCTCACTCCTGAAGAGGACACGAGGTACCCCAGGAAGGATATCTCCCTTTGGTTTCGGCTGCTCTTCCCCCAGTTGACCCTGACCTGGTGCGCTTCGAATACAGACAGAACCTGGGCGACTCGAGCATCATGCTGCTCCTGGGAGGAAGCATGGACCACTACGTCATCAAGATACGTTTCGACTCCATCAATGTCCTTCAGCATGTCCGACATCACCCGCTGGAAACAAGGTCCAGCGGACGCTAAACCAAAGTTCACCCTGGTGTACCTATACAGACCTTTATGGCTGATGAACGTGGTGAGGTCACGACTATCTGGGTGAAGCACGAGTTGGTGGTAGGCATCCTTGAGATCGAAGCGGCTGAACATGCAGGAACCCTGAAGGTTATTCAGGACGTCCTCTATCCTAGGCAACGGATAGCCATCTACGACTACAGCCCTATTCACTTGGCGCATGTCCACGCAAAGGCGCATGCCACCATCTCGCTTTTTACTTACCACGAGTGGGGACACCCACTCAGAAGCAGTCACCTTCTCTATGATGTGCTGGCTCTCCAGCTCATCCAACCGCTTACCTACCTCCTCCAGTACTGCTAGGGGTAGTCTCCTGAGGGGTTGCCTCACCGGGGTGACTGCACGGTCCACCTTCACTCGGTGTTGGTACCCCAGGATGCAGGTGCCATCAGGTGGTACGCCGGGTTGTTCGGGTCTGAGGTCAGGTTTGGGTTGGGTTTGCGGCTTGGGCTCGGATGTGGAGTCTGGTGCAGGTTTAGCTCCTGACGACACATTACACACTTTGTTATTAACTACGCTAACACCAAACACACTCATCAGGTCTAGCCCCATCAGCGGCAACCCATGTGGCACAACATACACATCTACCTGAACACTTTGGCCCTTACACTCTACATTAACACGCTTCTTCCCCAGTACCTGGAGTTGGGCCCCTCCATAACCACACAGATCCCTGTCTGATGCGTCGAGGTCACCCCTCACTAGGTGCCTTGGGAGGAGGGAAACTGGTGACCCAGTGTCGACTACCAGTTCCACATCCCTGCCCCCTACACTGGCTGGGACCCTAAGTTGTCCTGCACCCACACTAAGTACGGTTAAGTGGGACACCGACTTGACGCCAGCCGCGCTTCGCTTTCCATGGCAGTACTTGGCGAAGTGGTTGTATCTACCACACTGGTGGCACTGGACCCCCTTAGCTGGACAGCTGGGGTGGCTAGCCCGGTGTCCTTCTCTTCCGCAGCCAAAACACTTCTCCTTAGCTGCTTCAGCTCCTTGGCTGAATCTTGACGTCTTCTTCGGCTTCTGCTTCTTCGCATGGTGTACGGCTTGCACTGGAACTAAGTTGGCAGATCCTGAAGCTGCTGGTGCTCCCATAGCCTGAGCTTCTCTCTCAGCAGACTCTTGGGTGTCTGCTATGGTGAGAGTCGTCTGCAGCGTTAGACTGCTACCCTCCATCAACAAGCGTTGACGCAGCTTGTTTGAAGACGTCCTTTCCACCACCTGGTCTCGGATGAATTCTTCGGTCCTGGACCCATAGTCGCAGGTTGCGGCTAGCTGCCGCAGGACTGAGACCCACTGGGCAGTGGACTCGCCCACTTGTTGGGCCCTACTGCGGAAACGGTAGCGCTCCGCACACACGTTTTGTTTCGGGCTGAAGAATTCCGCCAGTCTTCTTTTGGCAAAGGCCAACTCCGTCTCTGCTTCAGTCTTCACGGCAGGGGGAGTGAGTCAAACACCCTCTGGCCCTCGGCCCCGAGGCATGTCAGCAGAATGGCCCTCTGACGAGCTGGGCTAAACTGGTCCCCCCTACTGCCAACAGATAATTCTCAAACATCGGCAGCCACCGGCTCCAGGGCACGGCTGGCTCTAGTCCCGCCGACGGAAGAAATGGCGCTGGGGCCCCCGCAAATAAATCCATCTTCAGTCGTAAGCTTCAAGTACCGTCACGCGTTCGAATCAATGGTCGCCAATGTTGTGTTGCTACTGGGTGTCGACGCTGGAATACACCTAGTAGGCCTAATCGATCTTTACAGCGCGTGAAGTGACGGCAGAGAGATATACACTAGCTTAGACAATGTATTGGATAATTTAGAGCGGGACAAGATACTACAGGGACGAGAGATCAATAGACGCACATGTTTACCGCGTGGTAACGTAACCGGAAGAGAGCGATCGCATCCTTGCAACGCTGCAGTCTCCGGAAACATATTTCCTATTGTTTACATTTTTACCGGTTCCAAACTTCCCTAAAACTGGCATTCGCGCCGATGCTAAATTGAGCCGAACTGGCAACCGCGACAATAATCAAACAGTGTAAACAACACATCGGTTGCGACCGCGAATGCAACCACAACAGGCTCTACCTCTTACTGCATCATTTTCCCATCATCCCTGAAATTTTTTACCCCGGGTCACCCAAGGTCAGGTCACCAGACGAGGTCAACCAAGGTCACCTCACTTCAAATTTAGAGCTCTGTAAGAGCTACATTTCAAAGTCAATCGATTTGAAACTTCCTACACTTTATGACCCCTCCAGGGTCTACAAGGTGTATATCCGGGATTTTTCGATTTCGTGCCCTGAGGTCAGGTCACGAGGCGACCTCTCCCATTGGAAAAGCATGGGGAAAAGCTGTTTCATGATATAAAAGCCACAAAAAGGATTGCAAATACTCAGACTGCTCATAACAGCGTTTTTGGACACCGTTGCACGGATCCCAGGGGTCATATTTGCCGTTTGACTTTTCCAAGGTCATCCAAGGTCACCAGAGGTCAAAAACAGTATTTTGACAATAACTTTTGACCTAATAAAGCTAGAGCGATGAAACAAACACCATCGTGTTTGTCTTGTCACTGGCTTTCATTTGATATACAGCAAGGTCACTTCTTGACCTTTCGTGACCTCAGGTCATATTAGGTCACGAGGTGACCTCTGGAGGTCAAACCACTGGCGGGAAGTCTTTACGTTCCACATAGCGGAAAAATTAATGGCAATTTGCTATCAAATGTACTTTACCAGGCCTCAATAGCTCTAATGACATAAGAGTTATGCCCAGTTTGCTTAATCATTGCATATTTGAGTGAAAATAGCCGATCTTGACATAATTTGACCTCTGGAGGTCAAACCAATGACCTGAGCACTAAAACATGTGAAGTAATTTCCTACTGAATTCACGCAAGCTTTCTATTGCACTTTGCAGATTTGCACTAACGCCCATATTTTCGTAGTTAGAGGGGGCCATCGATGCCCCCGTGGTGGGGCGAAGGTGGCGCCAGACTCCCCGGTGGGGCGCGGGTTAAGCAGCATACATGTAAAAACTGAAAGCCTTGTTTTTTATTTCGCTTTTACCACGCACTAACGTAGGGTTTCACAACGTCAAGGGCGGGGAGATAGAACTAGGTTTGGGCTAGCGCAGAGCGCCAAATTCTGTCTCTGGGTGCGCTCGATCCCTTGGCCCTTGCAATGGCGGATCTAGCCGGTCGGTTTGGGAGGGGCAAACCAAAGTCGAAAAAAATACAAACAAAAACGTCACGCTTTGAAAAATTGCGCTACAATATATGACCTGTCGGGAAATTTTAGGTATTAGAGGCGAAAAAGCGAAAAAAAGAAAACGTTACAGGGTGAGAAAGGTGGGCTCGAGATACTTTTTTCCTATCCAAGCCCCAATATTTACACTGAACTTAACTGGTTCTGTTTGAAGTTGAGAGTTGAAGTACCAAAATCTTGCTTATAAACTAAAAAGCAGTCGGAGACAAAAGGAGGTCGATCGCTTTGGGGGGGCAAAAACATAGTTTTGCCCCGAGCTTTTCCGTTTGGGGGCAAATGCCTTCCCCCCTGGGATCCGCCACTGGCCCTTTGCTCACCAATAATGGTCACGTGAGCAAGACGAATGGGCGCCCTAATCGACTGTGCCCTCGAGACCCATCAATGTTCATTTAAATATCTTCCCATGAGCTTTGCATGTCATCATGCGATGGTTTCTGAAGATTGTTTTATTGATAATGCGACCCAAGCCTCACGTCTACAATAGCCCAGAAAATCAGCAGTCAAACACTAAACTAATCAACACATACCTGTCACTATTACACGATTTTCTTGAAAGTCATTGCGGTTATTGTGTCCTTTGTTGAAGGTCATTATGGCCTCCTACAGTGGCGGATCCAAGGGGGAGGGGGAGGGGCAAAAAGGCATTTGCCCCCCAAACGGAAAAGCTCGGGGCGAAACTATGTTTTTGCCCCACCCCAAAGCGATCAACCTCCCTTTTCCCCGATTGCTTTTTAGTTTTAAAGCTAGATTTTGGTACTTCAACTCTCAACTTCAAAGAGAACCAGTAGGTAAAGTTCACTGTAAATATTGGGGCTTGGATAGGAAAAAAGTGTCTCGAGCCCACATTTCTCACCCTGTGACTTTTCTTGCTTTTCGCTTGTAATACCTAAACTTTGCCGACAGGTCATATTTTAGCGCAATTTTTCACTGCGTGACATTTTTTTTTTGCTTTTCGACTTTGGTTTGCCCCCCCCAGACCGACCGGCTAGATCCGCTACTGGCCCCCTAACTATAGGTGAAGAGCAAGAAAGAGCAAAGCTGCGGGTTAGGAGAGAAAAAGACGAAACCAATGATGCTGCTTCATGTTTCCCGTCTTGGAGTTCCCGCCATTTTAGGGTTTTAGTTGCCAACCGATTGTTGCCTGGGACAACACGTGCATTTTCATCGTTGAAATCATTCGCTCACGGCACCGAAGGATTAAACTCTGTGGGGTGGCGTAGGAGGAGAATTGTAGCATTGGACCTCCATGCCATGAAAATGTTTAGGAATTCAGAAGTAAGCAGAAAAACTATCGTTGATCGGGAAAATCCTTATAAAAGGTCTGTATTTTCTTTCAACAACGTTTCTTTTGCAGATACACTGGATTGCATCGAGGGAAGGCCATATTGAAACTATTATTTTTTCTAGAGCTCACCGGAAAGGCTCATACAATTCCACAATGTCACGGTTTTGTAACTGATCTCCAGAGCAAATATAGACTTGGCAGTTCCCTTGATTTTGTTTAACACGCGCATTGACGGGGGTCTGAGCCACCTTCGCGTTGACGGGGGGGCGGGTACCCGCCCCCCCTAAGATCTCGAGAACCACGGTAGGTAGCGAAAAACGGTAAACGGCATTGGGCTGCCCATCCACTTCTCCATCGAAAACATTTGAACCATTTTTTTGTCAGGTCACATTTAAGGTCACGAGAGGTCAAAACATGCCCGTCATAGGGATAACATGTAAATTCAGTTTTTCGGCCATTAAATCTGAACAAGTAAAGATAGAGCAAAACGACTTGAACTATATGAATCCTCTTAGCAAGCCGAATCGAATGATATATAAGTTGACCTTGCTAGGTCAAATCAAGGATTTGACCTGACCTGAGGTCAGGTCAGGGTCAAATTATATAAAATGCATATCATTAGAACCGCAAAGCCCAGGCGAGTCTAATGCAGCTAAAATAAATGCTCTATCACCATCCGTTACTGAGTTATTCCGTAAAAACAATTTTCCCATGTATTTCCAATGGAGAGGTCATGCCTCGTACCTGACCTTAGGTCATCGATATCAAAAATACCGGAACATATTTTAGAGAACTCGGTGGGGCCATTATGTGATATGAGTTTCAATCTGATAAGTTAACGCTGCTCCGACGTATGCTATCTTAAACTTTTTTGAGGTCGGGTCACTTGACCTGTAATGGTGACCTGACCTGAGATGACCTAACCTTAAAATTTTCACAGAAGTTGTAAAAATGATGAGGGAAAAGGGATACCAAGTACGGCGGCGCTACGCGCCGCCGTTTTTCTGCTATCTCCGAAAAACCCGAGGGGGCGGGTACCCGCCCCCCGTCAATGCGCGTGTTAAGTTACTGGAATTGAGAGTCCTTTCTATGAAACCCTGCGTGTTAAAAGCATCAGGCCGAAAGCAAGATAATTAGGGTCGAGCCCGGAAACTTGATTTAAGTTGAGAATACGTTTCAGACTCCCGACGTGTCGTCTTGTTGGCCCTGATGCACGGCTCCCACACCCTGGTCACAACACTTGCCACGCTGAAGGTAGGTGACAGCGCTGAAGCGGCGCTGGCTTAGGTGACGCCACCGTCGGCCTGTAGCAGCGCTGTTGTCGGCCTACCTCAGTGAACGTTGTGTACTGCCTCTGAAACGTGATGGACGTTACCGAGATTGCTAATAATATATAAAGCGACCTTGCCGAGATAACCGGTAAATCCGTTAGTTCTTACGTTCCTGTGTTTCCCTCTTTTACTTTCGTCTCTTACCTGATTCCCAGCTGGAGCCCATTAATTTCTTGGGTGGGTCCCTTGAGTTTTCCGGCTGAGTGAGAGCTTCCCGGCTGGGGGAGCGATTAACATCCCTGCTGGGGGGGGCAATCAGCTTCTAGTTGCGGGCACCACCAGTTCTTCGACTTGGCCTTACCAGTTCCCTGGCTGGGGGGTCCACCAGGTTGTCAGCTGAAGGCTTTATCAGTTTCCTAACTAGAGTCCCATCAGCTGGGATTCCAGCTTGGGACCCTCCTAGCCAGGGGCGCAACTTTGTTTTCGATTGGGGGGCACCCGGCTCGAAGGGGGCCCATACATGATGGGGCCCGTATTTTTTAATGAAAATGGGACCGAAAGAAACGTATTTTCGACCGTTTGTTGTCGAAAACTAACTGCAAAGGTTAAATAACAACTTTTAGCGCGCTATTCATCACTGTTCATGATTTGCACTATTTAGCCCAAAAAGTAGTCAGAAGACCCAATCTTTTGAACGAACTGCCAAAGTATGTGAGGATATTGGACAAGTCTTTGTCGTCCACGCGGATGCTCTTCTCCGGAGGTACAACGGGATAAGCCCCGCACGACGCAAGAGGGATGGATGCTGGAGGGTCTTTTAGCGAACGGGATCCGGCTAGTGGCCTGACCGAGGTAGGCAATTATCAGGAAAAGAAGGGTTGGAATTACAACCTTACTTTACCGTTTTACTGGAAACTATATACATAGAACTTTTCCGAGTTAATTTTAAATTGGGATTTTAATTTTTGTGGTCGATAGATGAAGGTAGCTTGCATAGTACCAAAAATAGTAGTGATATGAATTCCTTTAAGTGGACGCGTACGTTGCTAGAGATTAAATGCAAATATGATCGGGGTCATTTTATAACAGTTTGCAAAATTAGCAGGACGATTCTAGATTCATAGGGCTACCTGAAAAATGAAGAAAGTTTGGGTAGTTTTGCCAGCGAAGCCTTTCGGTCTTGAATGTTCTTTGTTTTACGCTTTTGTGCACCCGTTTTATGTTTATACTGTTCAACCATTTTAACAATCACACTGGAATGGAATCGCATTATCACGAAAAATTTGATGCAAATGGAAGGTAGAGATCGAAGTGCGAAATTCCTGTGTCAGCAGGGAAATCGAACCTACTGATATTTATACTACATGATCAAGACACATTTTTCTGATCCATTCACCTTGCCAGTTCAGTGACATTTTACAATACTGGGTACCGGTCAAGGGGTACTATGAATAGGTGGTACTGCCTATTTCCCTTACAATCCTCATAAAGGATCAGTACAAAGGGAATGGGCGGCCTAAAATTTCTCCCGCCCCATCCACCTCTCCCCGAATGTTCCTGGAGGCATGGGACCGGTCGCACGTTTCCCGAGAAAAACCCAGGGGGCCGCAAGCATGGCAGGGGCCGGTTTCGGCAACAGGCAGCACGGATACACCACCTGGGGGCACGAAACTGCTAAAAAATAAGGAACTCCTGCAAATACGCGACTATCACAATAGCTTCACTTTCTGCACGATATTCTTAGACCACAAGGGGCCCAGACAGACCACAGAAGCGCCTGAGCACACCAAAGGGGCCGGGCAGACCAAAGGAAACCCAGAAAACCATAGGAGCCCGGTAAGCCCACAAAGGGCCCGAGCAGACCACACACAGCCATCAATTTTGCTGGGCTCTGCCCGATATATGCTGGACTTTGACTGGGCAAAGCCCGAGTAAATGGGCTCAGCCCAGGTCCGGCTCCGCTCTGCCTTGGCAGAGCCCATGGTCAAGCAAGACCGGGGCTCTACCGCTGTTGACCGGGCTCCGACCCAATGTCGGGCTCAGCTTAAGTCTATGTGGCTTAGCTATGAGTCTTATGGCTCGGGCAGAGCCCGGCCCAGCCTGCTCTGGGCCCGGTCGGAATTGCTGGCTGGGCAGCGGGCCCGGGCAGACCATACGGGGGCCTGGACAGATGAAAGGACCCGGGCAGACCACAGGGACCCGGCAGAACGCAGGGGCCGGGCTAACCACAGAGGGGCCCCAGTCTGCAAAGTATGACAGCAGACCCGACGAGTCCGCACCAGCCTTGTAGATTTTTCGCACCACCAGCAGCCTAAAAATTCACACCAAACACTGGTGAGAAATTTCACCGACCCGGAAATTTCGATGTTTTTACCAGTTTCTCCCTTCTCAGTACTCTGTGGGTGTTTGATTTGAGCTCCCTCGCATCAGACGGCAAAAGTGGGCATTTGTTTGCTCCAAAGTTCGCACCACCTGAAGGGTGTCCGCACCACGAGATATCGTCGAAAGTGGCATTCTTTGCAGACTGGGAGGGGCCCGGGCAAGACTACGGAGGGCCCGCGCAGACAAAAGTGGCCCTGGACGGTCAAAAGGGGGCCCGGACAGACCAAAAGGGTTCCGGGGAAAACCGCAGGAGGCCCGGGCAGACCACAAGGGCTCCGATCAGACCAAAATGGGCACTAGGCAGACAACGGGTCCTGATACTGCAGACTAAATGGGGCCGGGCAGACCACAGGGGCCGGGGCAAACCACGAGGGGCCCGGACAGACCATAGGGGCACGAGAAAATCACAAGGACCCCGAGCAGACTAAAAGGGAGCCGAGACCGCCGCACAAGGGGCCCGCTGGGAAGACCACAGGGGCCCAAGCGGACCCACACAGGACCCAGGCACACTACAAAGAAGGCCCAGACCAAGGGCCCCAGGCAGACCACAGGGATCCTGGCAGACCGTAAACCGGGCTAAGTGCAGAATATAAGGAGCCCGGTTGCAGTCACAGAGGGCACGGTTGAACAACAAAAGGTCAGCGAGACTGCCAGGAAATAGGGGCTCGGATACCACAGTCCAAATGGGACTGGGAATATCGTTAGGGGCCCGTTTGTGAACACAGCGACGTTATCTGGGTGGCCCTAAAGGGGACCCGCATCCAAGCAAGCATGCAAGGGAGCCCGGCCGCAGCCCTAGCAAGCCCAGATAGACCACGGGGCCCCGCACTCATGGCAAGGGCCCGTCCATGGCAGTGCAGAGGACCCGCGCCTCCTGGACCACAGGAGCCCGGGTTGCAGTCACAGGTCTCGGTTGCAGTCACAGGGGGGCCCGGGTGGATAACAGGGGGCCGGATGGATTCCAGGGGCCCGGTTGGACCACACGGAATCCGTTTGCAGCCACAGGGGGCCCGGGTGGATCTCTGAGGGGCCCAGTTGCAGTCACAGGGGACCCGGGTGGATCATAGTGGGCCTGGGTGGATTATAAAGGGCCCGGTTGCAAGTCACGCAGGGGCCCGGGTGGATTACAGAGGGCCCGGTTGCAGTCACAGGGGGCCGGGTGGCTCACAGAGGGCCCGGTTGAAGTCATCAGGGGACCCGGGTGGATCACAGATGGCCCGGGTGGATCCCAGTAACCTGGCCTGGTTGTAATCACAGGGGGCCTGGGTGGATCACAG